>JABUQX010043189.1:0-15000 GCA_015478945.1 Trachelipus rathkii
CCACTCGCCCCACACACTGGCGGGTACCTGGCTCTTCATATTTCAGACCGTCCACAGCTTTTCCATAAGCACAGCCTCGTTCAGTCCTTAATACACACACTCACCACAGTGTCTCCTTGCCGTATCCGTCCTCGTGTTCCTCACCCCTCCCCTATTCTCAGGCATCAATTCCTTCTATGTCGCCACCCACCCCTAAGGCCTTCCTAACAACTCAACAACAGATAGGGCCGATTCGGCACGCTATGGCTCACTCATTTTGGACGGTGTTCATGGATCGTCACGTAGGCCCTCCGAGCGGGCGCAAAACTCGCGTCCCGCTGGACCCCCTCCCTGCAGCTAAATGTCGAAACCGATTGTGGGGGTCAAATCGGCTTCGACACACTTGCAACACTAGGCGGGGGGTTCGTTACCACATAATAGTGCCTGTGTGAATATAAAGTCTGGCAACTCGGCGGCGTGCAAAGTATCCAACTTCGTGTAAAAGTCGTTTTCGAGCGTCGGTGGGAGGAATGACCACTCCCCGAATGATCGGCTTTAATATTTCTAAGTTTCGCTCCTCTCTGGATCCGTTCAGCGCTCTTAAGGCAACACGATCGAAAACTTGTCGGGGCAGGATAGTAAGATCGATTGATGGGAGGTACCTATGGTCACGAATGAGCATCCGGGGAGGTATCCCACATGGCAACAACTCGAATTGAGGTGGTGGCCATTTTGGCTCTCTGTCAGCGATTTCATTGCAAAGTTACCTACAATGAAAAGGGTCCAACTAAAAATACATTTGTTTCTTGGGAATGGAAGCGCCGGAAGCAATTGCTGCAACAGAAGACTACCAGTGAATTTTTTAGCTTCTTCCCTTTAAGCGCTTGTATGCGCGCTGAGCGAAATCTGCCCCTAATAAAGTAACGCATTGATACTGGTTAGGATAGAATTCGAGAAAGCGCAATCATTCATATGCCATTATTCTCTGTGAAATTGAGCTGAGGGGCGCGGGATAATGGGAAAGGTGCGATCAGGAAAGACAGCAGAATGCGCCCACACTGTTCCCGTTTTTAGAGCCATCAAAGTAAATACTGGGGTGAACTCATCATGAACTGTGGGAATGAGACAGAATGATGCTTTTAACAAGGCAGCAGAATGGCTTGATTAGGAGAAGAGGTCAGAAGCCAAGCAATGTGGGAGCGGGGAATAACCAAGGTGGGTATCCTTCATCGTATGAGAAAGAGCAGCACCTTTGTAAAGGATATTAAGGAAAATTAAGGTGTTTATGAACCGTGTTGCAATGGCCAGTAATAGGGTTCTAGGCACCTCCTGCAGATAACTCGGTGTCAGGGCAGACGGTATAGGGGTTTGAACGAAGGTAACTTGTACACATGATGTATCCCTTCGAAGAGAGAGTGCATCACATTGGCTTCAACTTCAAGGCTTACCCGAGGGAACGATCGGAACTCCCGTGGAGATACGGATCGCCTCGTTTTGCATGGGATCCAACATACAGATGCAGTAGAGTAGGGGAGGCCTGACCATATACTAGCACAGCCATAGTCATGCTTCGATCGAACTAGGGCGATTATAGAACGTCATAAGGGACTTGCGATCACACCCAGATTCTTGAGGCGAGATGACCGTACACAGGTCAGAGCGCCGAATGACAAAGTTGTTTTTAGGCTATTTAATATCGCGGTGCATATAGTTAAGTGCGTCGTCTAGGATGAGCCTAGAAATTTGACTGTGAAGTTAAACAGGAATGGGACGAACCATAATAAATGGTTAGGACTTCGCTGGGAAGAGAGTGCAGCAAGTTCTTAACGGACTTCCCTTTCTTATCTTATGAAAAAGCATGCTTCGACGTTTTGGTGGGAGAAAAATGGAGAAACCCATGGGGTATAACAACCACATTGTGAAATATTACCTCAATATAGTTGAAGTTGCCGTCCGCACGAAAAAGGCAGCTTGGCAACCGCCTATATAATAAAAGGTCACAACATAGAGAGAGAAAAGTTGAACCGTCGCTGGGATAGAAGTAACAATGTCAATTAAATCCAAAGCAAATAGTAGTAAACCTTAAGAACCACATAACCCGCGGCGGAACGCCTTCATCCCAGAGTAAGTGGCGTGACAGAATAACCGAAGAGCACGCGAAAGCTTGGATGGATATGTTTGAAAACAGACATTTAAATCAAAAGAGGGAGTTGTCGCGCAACAACCGAGCCGACATGGAGTTAGAGAATCCAGTTCTACACGTTGTATCCATAAGCTATTTACAAAGGTCAAAGAAGAACACAAGACCACCCCCAGTTGAGCAAGCGCTTCCCGATGTCATGGTCTAGTTTTAACAAGGGCTCCGCGGTCGAACGATTTTTGGGCGAAAGCCCAACTGGAAGTTTTGAAAAGGCTTGGCGCCATCTTCCAGAACAGGAGAAGCGGGCTGAAACACATTTTCTCCATATTTAATTACAGGTAATTATGGCAGCGTTCAGTGAGATATGTCTTTGTATCGCACCAGCTCGGATCTTTCCAGGTTGGGATAGGATATTACAAAAGCTCGTAGTCCAAATAGATGGAAAAGAGGAATCGATCCAGATTCTTGTTATATAGATCCAGCAAAAAATGCTGATGCAGAGAGAGGATGTATAGACGGAGCAGATAATACGCAATATGTCTGGACCACGAGACACCGTCTTGCTATCGCCCAGTGCAGTTTGATACTCTGCAAGTCGTAAAAGACGGTGTAGGAATGATCTTCACCCTTTGCATGTTGAACAGTTGGCAAGTGAGCCGTGCTCATTCTCTCTATTTTTTTGAAAGGTTCAGTGTAGCGGGTGGAACTCGAATGGTTAGCAAAGCTATAACCAACGCATCCGCTACCACTGCAGGAGCGGAGATCGTATCAGCTATATCAGGCCCATAAACGGAGGACTGTGGGTGAGGAGTTATTGGAGCGAACGAGATTTTGTTGTGTACTTTCCAGCCTAAAGGGGGGAGTTGTGGAGTGACAAAGAACGAATATGTAACGTTTCGAAAAAATATTGTTTACCGCTTTGACGAATGAATCGCGAGATTTCTGCGCTGCGGCTAGCTTTATAAATATGCAATGTGGGGTGGTGCAGGGTCTTTTTTTATATTGCTGTAGAGTTTCCTTCTTCTCATCGGTTTGGCTTGGTGCGCACTCTTGGGAACCACAAGGGTCATGCAGACCGCCTGCTAGGAAGAACTGAGCGGGATGCAAGCTCTCGCGCAAGAGCATGACTATGCCTGGAAGAAGACAAAAGGCATCATCAACAGTCGGAATCGTTTATTGATAGAGAAGAGGATAGCTGTGGCCCTGCTAAACAGGAGCCACTCGCTCGGTCATAAGACGCCAGCTGCGATTGGGTTTTTGGCATTGGGCTTGGAACACGCTCATTTAATGCTATTGGGTAATGATAGCTGCCGATAAATAATTAAAGCGGGACCAGGTAAAAAGATCCATAAGGGAATGGGAACAAAGGATAATATCTCGATGAAGTGTGTATCTAAACGTTCATAAGGTATGGAGTCCTGTGTTAAGGCATCCAGGAAAAGGGGGTTTTAGAGCATCTAAATATGACTTGGACTTATGATGCAAGTGACAAGAGGCACTCCCCATACAGGGTGGCGGAAGGTTGAAGTCACTAGTATACAACCGGAGCAGGGAGGCCTAGTTAAAAAGATCATTAAGTCGACCTTAGTCAATTACTACTCGGAGCTAAGTAGATTGAACATATGTAATGTCGATGGACAAGTGACTTCTTGCGCTATAGCACTGAAGTTTGGTTTGGGAGGGACTGGGGGAATAGGGGACGAATTTGTTGAATAGTATCTCCTGCCCTCACCTTATCTTGTCCACCTACTTTCTATATAGAAGTTACGGCGATTGATATTCAGATGGTTGAATAGAAAGTCACGAATGAATAGTCGAATTCCTGCAACATATACACTGCTTGGTGTGCATATGTTTATAGTTGAACAAGTTCTTCGAAATTAGAGTAATAGCCACGACAATTCATTGAAGGAAAGTAGTCATGGTGAGTTAGGAAGATTCAGATGGTGGCTCTAATTAGCAGACAATTGTCTTAATGCTGACTGGGGGAAAATGTTTGAGGTGGCGTTCAGATGGAGAGGGAAGATTAAGACGTGGGTCTCGGCGAGAAGGGAGAACAAAACCTGGGGGAGAGGGTAGCTCATACACGCAGAGATTTGTTCGGTTGTATGACATTTTTTAGGAGGAAGTTTTCAGATTGTTTGGTGAAATGAGCTTCACATGAATGCGAGCATATGTATTGAATTCAACCAAATCCAACTATATGTGGGTTTGGTTGGTTAATAGGAGAGCATTCGTAATGCCATATTATTTAGTAGATCAGTATCAGAAACCGCTGGCAAGCAGATTCAGAATGTTGAGAGGCGCGAGAGTGGTTCCATGGAATTGGGGAAGGAAGGTGTATCCGAAATGATATTGTTGTCTTTTTGAGAATGTATTGGGGTTACGACAACATCGATTTCCAATATGGGATTCGATAAATTGGCAAGGTCTGATTCTGGAGAATTTTCCAGTATTCATCATGCGGGTGATCTTGGGAAATTGGGTAGTTTAATTGAGAATGGGGACCTCTGGGTCCATCTTCATGCTTCCATTAGAACCCAGAACGTTTAGAGTGTTTGCGACCGTTTACGTTGAACAGTTTTCCATTCACCTTCTTCCGAAGTGCAGGAAGCATTTAGGAAAGAGAATGGGGTCATCGCATGACGCTCCATTTTGGGAGCTGTATCCATTCATCTCTAGGGTATAGCAATCCTTAGGAGGGGCCGTAAAGGAAACTCGGGGGAAGAGTTATAAGGAAGAATCAGAGGAACTAAAAATGTCTTGTAGGACTATTGATATCTTGTTGGTGGAGTTGTTCATTAGTTGGTTATTGTTTGGGTCAATCTATTAAAAAGCCTTTCATTTGTCTCAGAAGTAGACTTATGGCGAGGCCTCTTTCTGAGTTGCATTTATTTCATCTGGCATACCTTAGCTATTAGTTAAGTTTCGGTTGCTCTATTTTGAACGAATAATCTTAACTTGGCGACGTTCTTTTCTGTGTGTTTTTAAACATCTTTTCACCAGGGGTTTTAGTAATGGTGGGAGGCGAATTTAAGGGCACAAGAGACGCCTCTTCGGATAAGTTGGTGCTAATTGGGTGAAGTATGGGACAGTGTGTTTGGCAGGAAGCTGTTTTTCAAAGTTCTGAAGCTGGTGGAGAGATGTGAATCATTGTTTAGATAAGGGAGAGTTAATGCTCAGGAAAGGCTTGTTGATGGTCTTTGGACCGGAGATTCAATCAAGGGCTGCTTTGTGCTTTTTTGAGAAGTGTGGTAGTGTGGGCAGTACAGGTAGACTGGTTGCATTACTTGCCTGAGTTTCAACGGATTTAAGAGAGGAGTTCTATTAGGAGGGTTGTGTTGCGGATTAACACGTGGGGCGTGGGGGTAGTGTGATTGTGGCGTAAGTTGATTTTGATTTGTCTGATATTTTCATTTGAGCCTGGCGTATAGCATCTTCTCCTTGCTCATTTATGTATAAGTACATGTCTAAGAACCTCTGTTAAACGGTAAGCGGCGCATTTGAAAGCAGGAAGCACTGTGGGTCCTTTGCAGTTTTCTGCGTTAGGGTACTTTTCACTGCGAGTGTGAAATAATTCTCCGCAGATTGGGCATATGTCTTCTTGTCCCCTACAGTATTTTCGGGGATGACAAACCGTTGTGACTTTGAAACAACGTCTGGGTCGAGGGATAACGCGGAACTACTGTAACTTGCTGAACCCTCATTTTACCTTGTAGGTGCGGATAAGGGGTGTTAAAGGTCAGTAGTAACAAGGTTTTGTTTGTCAGGAGTTTCCAGGCGAGGGGGAAATCTAAAACAATGTTTATGTGACGGAACACTCTTCTCTGTTGATTATTACTCAAAACGACAGCTGTGTTTCGTCTCTCTGAATAGGAAAAATAATTGTGCCTTTAGATGTAGTTCTTTATGAATCATACAGGAAGTAGAGATAATAGGCAAACTAATACAGAGACGTATTAAGCGATGAAGAATGGAACTTATTTTGATTTCCGGTCTAAGCAAGCTTTTACGAGAATGGACCATTCCTCATCAATGTGACTGGAGTCTTCAACTCCCAGGGCTTTTTCGAGTGCCCTAGCTGAGAGGAATGGTTGCTGTGCTCGATACGAGTTTTTGAGGTAGATCTGGATCGCAGTAATGTATACATGGAATGACAGTGTCTGCTGACATTCCTGGAGGAGGTGCAGCATAAGTGGAGTAAACGAATAGGGCGACTGTTCACGGGGGGCCTTTACGGGAACTTGCCCGGACCGTTTGGGGCACCTGAGGTGTTCGGGTTTGCTGGTCGACGAATCGATGAAATTTTGCGAAAGGACCCTCAGGTGTAGAAGGAAAAGCAAATTCCATACATCAATATAGGAAGTAGTAGGGACCGTGGTAGGGTTAGGCTGGGTTTTTGGAGTAGAATGGTAAAATGTTGTTGTGTTTCAGCGCTCACCTTGGTTTACCACGTTATTTTCGTTCATGGTTTTTCCATAAAATTTTACTACAAAACTTCGTCTCCATTGATGATACAACATTCAAGCATAATCGCAAATGAAATATAAAAGTAAATTACAGGATGGGCTGGAAAGGCGTATATTTCATAAGCGCAGGGTATCCTCTGCTCCACAGCAAGGTCACACTCCAGAGACCCACCACACACCGTTGACCCCACCGGTAGGGTGGGCGTGGATGTGGGCTCGTGCCAGAAGCCTCCCAGAACTCTACGTCGCGTGACCCACACCGTTTACCCACGGCACCTATAGTCTCACGCAAAGTATGAATTATAACACCAAAGTGCCAGAAAACAGCCTCCTAGTGGTTAGCCAAGGCTCAGGTTCCCTACAATATGGCGGCCCGGTCAGAGGTGAGCGTAAAATGACCGTTTTATTAAACTGTAACGCCTCATTCGGGAAGGAAGTTTGGGGTGAACTAAAACCCATGCAGGAACGACGGCACCGGTGGCCCATAGGGCTGTGATGGAAAACAAGGAAGGGCAACATTATACACAATTAATTGGAAGAGACTTATGGGGGGAATTCAAAATCCAGTTTTTTCGCTCTAGGACACTGAAGGGCAGTATACCCCGCCCAACAGTATCCCAGAGAGCCCACCCACCAACTGCAAGGTAACCGGACAGCGGGTGGGATATATATTCATAATATTAATATATATATAATATATAATCATATATATATATATATATAATAATATAATATATATATATATATATAAATATATATATTATCTTTAAACGTTAACAATGCCTTACGAAGCTATCCTGAACAGACCCACCAACATTTGTAATGCTAGTGCAACGACGTCACTTACTTTAATTACCTCAAAAGAAATAACAGAACAGGCACACCAGACGAAGCTACACGTTTCACAAGGGTTTTCGCCACTAGATGACAGTACTTCTCAACCACAAAGATTAATGACAGATCCTGAATACTCTTATATGAAATACACTGACTTACCATAACCTTAAATGACCAAGAAGAAGGTGTCAACCTTGCGAGGGGTTCGTTTTTAGCACAGGCTTGACAACAATATATTAAATAGAGCAATTAAATGAAATAAAATGGCTTTGTGAATAATTGACACGACGATATATTATATAATATATAATAAATATAATATAAACTATATATATATATTATATAATAGTATTATATATAATTATAAAATATATATAATATATATATATTATATAATATATATTATATAATATATAATATCTATATATATATCTATATATAATATATAATATACTATACGTAATATATTAAAAATAAATATAAATAAGTAAAAATAAACTAAGATATTCCAAAAACTCTAAACGCGGACAATATTATTTTATAGAAACAGCAACCTAATATTAATAACCGCCCACAATATTTTGTGAGATATTCCCTGATGCACAATATAGAAGAGGTATAATATAAGACACAAAAAAGATAAAAATAATAAATTACGTAGAATAAAATATTTCGAAAAATTTTGACATTTTACTTTAATTTTTAAAAATACAGGCTTTTGAAATATTATATTCACTCAGGTCTTAAGAAAATATTTCATATTTTAGAATAAAAGCATATAATGAATCAGTGCAACACAAAAAAAAAAAAATACCTAATAAATAGGCAATAAATAAATATCAGAAACTTTATATATAAATACACTATAAAAAGAAATTTGAAATATTAAACTTTAAAATATGTACCAAAATGTAATGTAAATAAATTATATCAAAGAAAATGAAACCAACACTTACAATTGACACAATGAGGCAAAACCAGACACCTGAAATTTCTTTAATTCCAAAACACATTAAATGTATTACCTTGAAAATAAATAACCACGTGATAAAATAGATTAAATACACAGATATATTTATCACTACACAATATGATTTATAACACCAAAATAAATACACTGATAAATTAACAGGTAACACTCATTATTCATATCTATTTTAGGGGAGAGTTTTTAGACTATTTCACTTCTCTATCTTACAACCCTTCCTGTGACATTTTGGTAAGGAACATAGCGGGATAATTTATTACTTTACTATTAGGTGTTTGGCAGCTTATAGAGTTTCGTCTATAGATTAGTGAGGAATAAAGATAGATTTACGTTACTTTATTATTATTTTTTTATGGTATTTAAAAAAAATATATTAATTATGAAACTATTTAATATTATTTTATTATATATTATTTAATTATATATATATATTTACTTTATATATAACTATATATTTATATATATATATATATATAATATATATATATACAACACTACCTCCATTATATATATATATTATATATTATATATAATTACTATATAGGTATATAGGGGAGGGGACCTAGGCTGCGTGTCTACGGTGTCTTAGTTCGGCGTGCGTGTGTGTGTGTAGTATATATATATATATAACATACGCCATATATATATATATATAAATAACTCACTACTAATCTACTTATACTATATATATATATATACATATATATATATAATAATATATATATATATATAAATATATATATATATATTATATATATATATATATATATATATATATATTATATATATTAGTGATATATATATTAGTTATATATATTATAATTATATATATATAATTATATATATATTATATATTAATATATATACTAATAATATAATATATATATTAGTATTTATTTTTTATTTATTATTCATACTATTATGATATTTGATATTTTTAATCGGATGGATTATTTGGGTATAATGTATTGGGGGTTCGGGGCGAGGTTAATCATACTTAGGCATTTGATGCTGTTTGGGGTCGCGAGTGCTAGAGAGAGTTTGAAAACGTTTATTATATATAGTATATTATATGTTTGATTCCCATATTATATTACGTATAGTATATTATATATTATTGTATTATTATCGTATATATATATGTATTTATTTATTATTTTTCGGTATTGGTATACGTATGGTGTGTTATTTATATATATATATATAGTATTATTGGTCTGTGTTATTAGAATAGTATGTAGTATGTTTATAATATATAATATATAGGTGTGTATTATATATATATATATGGGTATATATATATATATATAGCATATATATAGTTATAATTTAATATATATAGTATATCTATATATAGTATATAATAGAGAATATATATATGTAATTAGGTAGGCATATATATATGAGTATATTAGTTTATATATAATAGTATATTATAGTGTAGTATTATATTATCTTAATAGGTATATGATATATATAAAGTATATGGTACTTATTATAATTCAAAAAAAATCTCCCTAGGCTTTCTTACCAAACTGAGGAGATTATTATAATGATCTTTATTATAGTATTTTATAATGATCTTTATTTAGTTTTATTATATATACTAGTTTTATGTATGATATAATGATATATATACATAGTCTAGGTTGCGGTATTATATTATATCATAATGAGCCCAGCATACTCAAAAGGAGAACTGGTTTCGCCTTTACCATAACCAGCAATACATGCATTTACCCACTGTATATAATGCCCATCGGATACGCGCTTTAATGTGAGCGTTGGCATTGTTTTTTCAGTAAAAGATGCTTTTGGATGCATTAAGTATATTAATTGTATTTTACTTAAGTGATTAAGTTTTTTAACAATCAACTAATTGTGTACACATTTGATTATATCTTCATTATAAAAGCTGTTTTTCGTACATTAATATTATTTTATTTTTGTTGTGACCTAACCTCGGCGACCGAAGACCTTATATCCGCTCGCGCCCCTTGGTAGCGTCGCTCGACCAATGTTCCCCCCACGTTGACATGAGAATCAATGTAATACAGCTGATGAATATACGTAATGTTTATAATGATTCTGTAATTTTAGTTTGATTATTTATTATTTATTATTATTTATTATTATATTCAATTATTATTAATTATATTTATTATATACTCATTATATTTATTATTATTATTATCTATTATTTATTATTTATTATTTATAATTGTTATTATGTATTATATTATTATTATTATGATTATTATTATTATTATTATCTGATTATTATTATTATTCTCTTCTATATCAATATTATTAGCAGGTTTGTTCATTCCCACCCATTGATCAGAAATGCTACATAGATACTCTAATATATTTTAATTTTATTTTTCTTTATAATTATCTTGTCTTTCCTTATATTATTTCATATTTTATAATATTCTATTATATTATCCATATTTATTATTCATTATATTTTATTTAATTATTATTTATTATTCATATTCCCAAAATCATATATTATTTTATTATTATTATTATTCATTACTCATTATTATTATCTATTTATTAACTATTAATTATCTTGCATTATTATTATTATTCATTATTGTTATTTATTATTATTTTTTAGATTATCGTTATTATTATTATTATTATTATTATTATTATTAATTATTATTATTATTTATTATTATCTATTATCTTATTCATTATTATTTATTATATATTTCAGAGGATGTAAGTCGATTTTGTAGTGGTCGTTTTGATTCACAGGATATGACTCGACCTGGTATCTATTATTGTCATTAGTTACTTTTGAGAGCCTATTTATTATTATTATTATTAGCACAGTGTCATCAATTATGATTGATTTATTATTATTATTAATTATTATTTTGAATTATGTAATTAGTATTAATTATTATTAATTATTATTTTTATTATTAGTTATTATATTATTATTATTATTATTATTACTATTATTATTATTATATTATTATATTGATTGATTTATTATCTATTTTAATTATTATTATTTTATTCATTATATTATTATTATTGTTATTATTAATAGTCCATTATTATTATCGATTATGATTAAAAGTAACCACCTCCAATTGTTAGGAATTATTGTTATTACTTTATTGCTATTATTCTTATTATTTATTTATTGATTCCATTACTATTATTAGTTATTATTTTTTATTATTATTAATTATTAATTTAATTATTATTATTTATTATTATATATTAGAGGAGAGTGATTTAGATTATTATACATCACTTCATATATCTCCCATCATTATTATACATATTATCTATATTATTATTGTTATTTTTTTTTATTTATATTATCAATTATATTATTAATTACTTATTATTATTATTCATCGCTAATTTACCATATAATTATTATTATTAATCTATTCTATTAAATTCTATTATCATTATTTATATCATTAATTATTGTTAGCATAGCCATGTCTTACAACTATTAAGTAATAATTTTATATATTGAATAAGTATTTTTATTATTTGCAAATATTGATTGATGAATGAAATCATTATTATAATTTTATTATAATATTCTTCTTCTTCTTTCGTCTTCAGGTCAATTTATTAGAATTTTTAATTATCATGCTAAAAAAAGAATCGTATTCTTATTATTATTATTTATTATTTATTATATTTATTAATTATTATTATTATTATTATTATTATTATTATTATTATTGATTATTATTTTATTATTATTATTAATTATTGATATTGATTATTTTATTATTTTGTAATTATTTTATTTATCTATTATGTATTCATTATTATTATTTAATATTATATCATATATAATTATTACTTATTATTATATGGATTATTCATTATTATTATTATTCATTATGAATTAAAAACTAATGGGTTTTCGTTATTCATAATTCATATTTTTAAACCTTTTTTTATTAAGTTTTTAACCTTTTTGTCAAAATTACTTTTAATTTTTCTTATCAATATTATTTTTTATTATTATTATTTATTATCTATTATCATTATTATTCATATCATGATCATATTATTATTATTATTAGTATTATTATTAATTATTAAATTATATTATTATTATATTATTATTCATTATTATTATTATATTATTATTATTATTATTATTGATTATCCCATTATTCTCCTAGTTTAAGTTATGAGCTAGGGTTATGCTCATGTATTTATATAAACTGTTTAATTTATGATTTCTCTGTTAAATATAATATTTGTATATGAAAACTTATAATAATACTTCTTGGCGTCAAAGAACGTCAACGTCCCCTTAGTAGCCCATTTTTGGTCTATGTATTTGTTTGTATATTAAAGCTTGTATATTATGTAACAAAATGGACAAGAATAAATTATTTTTGATTTTGGTTGTATTATTTTCAAATTTTGAAAATAATGTTAGTCGGTTTTTTGAATACATATACACTTACTGACATTATTTCAAAACCAAGCAAATTCCAAAAAAAACGTAATATTAATATTTATTGGAAATACATGGCAAGCCCAAAAGTTGTGGTGAAACAAATTTCGGTATTTCGAAATTGAGTCAAATTAGTTATTAAGTAAGATGTAATTTTTTAGTCATATTTCGTCAAGTTTTTGTTTAAAATTACTTTTAAATTATGTTTTATAATGATTTTTATTTTAAATTGTATAATTAAAATAATATAATTTTTTTTATAACGTTAAAATAATAATTACAATAATTGAAAAGCTGCTTGAAAATTCCGGATGACACATTTCAAAGGGACAAAACTTGTACAAAGTGAGGTAATTATAACTCCTACGAAGGTATTTTGTTTTTTTCCAAAAGCTCCATACCTCCGTAGGCCGAACCTCGGTGGCGTATCCGCACAAGAAAAGTAATGGCCCAGCTCCTTGCGAGTCGGTAAAATATGTACAGGTGTGTGTGTGTGTATGTGTGTGTGTGAAATGCTTGTCGGTGAATTGTTTTCGATTTTTATGCTGGTTCACATCGTTCACACTCATTTTCAATATCATACCCTTGTTCGAGATCGTCATTATAGCATGCTTTGTACGCTCGAAGTGAACTGAGACATACCTACATGTTTTCCCTATTTATTGCATATTGGGAGTCTTGTTGTGATGAATATTGACATGGAGAGATTTAGATATCCACCCTCCCAGACCAACTTTTATCTTTCATTCTTATGACGATGACAACTCTTCATTCATTTACTCATTTCAAATTTTCTCTTTAGCATTTAGAATTGCTCTTGACATAGGTTCGTTCCTATCCGCCTTGTCAATTTAAATTTCTAAAAAATTAACTACCTTAAATCTCCGTCTCAGAAACATCTCTCAACTTTCATCTGTCCTTAATTTGAAAATAAAAGCAACATATTGTTATATAAACCTCATCATTCAGTTACTTAAGTTAGTAGGTATGGTGAGGCTGCGATAAGTTTTCCTTCCAAGCAAAAAGTAGTTTCCTTGTTTGAAATAGTGCTCTCACATCTAGAGGGAGGGATTCCAATTCCATTCTGTTTTGCGTATGGGTAAATCTGCATGACATTTGTGCTATATCTAATTTCTAAAAGTACTGCAACTTCAGGTGCAAAGGGGATTTTACCATTCGCATAGCACCACCATTGTGATATCATTATAGCACAATGGATGCCGTTCATTTTAATGAATTTTTGTGGAAATTAGCAACTCCATGATTGCGTGATACCTCATTATTTCACTTCTGTTCAATAGAGATTCTTGTCATTAAATGTTTCCTTACTGCATTTACTATTTCTCACTAAAGATCTGGTTTCCTATATACTCTAAAAAGTCAAAAT
Organism: Trachelipus rathkii; assembly: GCA_015478945.1. NCBI lineage: Eukaryota > Metazoa > Arthropoda > Malacostraca > Isopoda > Trachelipodidae > Trachelipus > Trachelipus rathkii. The sequence goes on from JABUQX010043189.1 coordinate 14,263, forward strand.
TGAAAAATATTACAATAATATTAACTGTTTTTTTTAAGCACTCTTTTTAAAAGCAAAGTTATTTATGATCTTATTATACTTTATCTCGTGAGTCATAGATATATTTTACAAAACATTAATTCAAACGGTTTTTAAAATACTCTCTCTCTCTCTCTCTCCTCTCTCTCCTCTCTCTTCTCTTCTCGGTGTGATCCCCACGTCTTCTCTTCCTCATTCGGTCTGTCTCTTCTATTTCCCATCCTCGACCCGACCTCTCTCTCTCTCTCTCTTCTATAGTATGATATATTATATATATACTGGTGTTTTATTGGGTATAGTATATCCCCCCTGATTTACTACTTATGCGTTTGATGGATGCTATATTATATTTGTGTAGTTGTATATAATATATAATATATATAATATAATACTATAATAGTTAGTTTGATATATATTAGTGGATTTGAGTTATGTGTTATTAGCTTGGTATGTGGTTGATTTATGTTTTATGTGATATATATAAGAGTATAATTATACACGTTATGGTGAGGTCATAATCGTGAGAAAGACGGCCTATGAAGGTTTTCGTGAAGATCGTGATTACGAATGTCAGGGACAAAATCTGAATTAGTTATACACAGAATAAAGCTTAAAATTCTTTCTATAGTCATATAGGTAGTATATAGTATATATTTATGTGGTATATGTATGTTTTGTGTATTATAGTATATATTTATTCATTTATAATATATAATATAT
>JABUQX010043189.1:20000-31288 GCA_015478945.1 Trachelipus rathkii
TAGGATGTCAACAAAGCTAGAGCTTTGAGTCAGAAAGCCAAAACTAGAGTTCGGTTTGGGAATAAAAGATGAGGTTTAGAAAGAGGAGAGGTGATGGCTCAACAAAATGAAAATAGAATTTAAAACCGAGATTAGGGTTGCAGATATTTAATGAGAAAGCAGGCCGACCTCAAAGACAGGGTGGCAATTCCGTGACGGCAATCTAACTCCAATCCAACTGGATGGCCCTCAATGCCTTTAAGTGCCTGGATGAGGGTATGGTGCGATCGCAAGTTATTTTTGGAAGTCAACCCCGAACAACCATGCTCTGAGACTAACTTAGCGTGGCTTGCCATTTTATAGCCAATTTTTTTTAACAGAGGTAAGCCGTTGTCTGTAAATTGTAATTTATGGTGTGTTGATAATGGGAGAAGTTTACTCCAATGTTAGAGAAAAGGGATATGAGCAGCAAAAAGGGAAGAACCGATTGGCACTGGAGTGCCGATGGAGGTACGTCTAATCGACTCCTATCACTGCCCCACTGCGTCCGCCATAATCTCTTCGCTTTAAGGAGCCTACCTCTCCCTCTTATCATATAATATATATATAATATATATATAATATATACCCTTAATATATATAATACCTATAGTAATTTATATAGTATGTATATATATATAAATATATATAATATATAAATATATTTAAATATATATATAGTATATATAATAATGATATACTATAGTATATAGTTATGATTGTGTCTTATAATTATGTTGTAGTTAGGGTATATTGTTTAGGGTTTAGTATATGTTGGTGGTAAGTTTGTGTATACATATACCTACATCCTTCATATCTGTTGATCATAATTCACTGCACGTCACGTATTATGTGATGACTACTACCCTCGCGCCTACGCACATCCACTATACTGTGTAAATATATATAGTTATATACTATTATATGCATATAGTGAGTTTGTTTTATGATAGTGTTAGTATGGAGTGTGGGTGTTTTTATAGTTGGTACGTATAATTGGTATAGGGTGTGTAGCGAGTATCTTATGTTATAGTATATATTAGTATATTGTGTCCCACTCACCTTCACCTATGGGACCGTGTTGCTTATGTATTCCGCATTGAATCGCCTCCTATTATATTAATGCATTTGATATTTAGTATGATGAGTGCGGTATACGTGTTATTTATGTATATATGTAGTAGTAGTATATTATATTTTAGAGTTATGGGGGTACATCCCTAGTAGCTATATATATAGTATATATATATATATACGTATAGCTCTAATGTTATTCCAGATAACGATATTATAAAATTTGGTGATATAATATTATCTAATATATATATATATATATATAATAATATATATTATATATATATATAATAATAAGTATATATTATTAGTATATGTTACTATATATATATAGTATTGTATATTAATATATTATATAGTATTTATATATCGTATTTATATATCATTATTATAGGTTAAATATAGTATATATAGTATATATTTATATAGTATACATAGTATATATATATTATTATTGTAGGTAGTATTAAGTATATGTATAGTAGTTCGTATATATGTTGATATTATAGTGGGTAGTGTCTAGTATTACGTAATATTAGGTTGTGTATATATACATATATATCATATATATATGATATTATATTATAACCTTATATATATATATAGGGATGGTTCTTTCATAACTGGAGGTTGGTGGTGTGTTAGTTGATATATATATATTGTATATTTATATATATATATATAAGCTACTACCTGTAGTGTGTTTCTCGCCGTCGGCTGACGTATCGACGTGCTCATTATTAGCCTTACCATATCGGAGATGCTGCGTTTTACGAGTTAGCCAGCGCATCAGTTTATATTACTATGTGGGGCTAACTAGCTACGGTCGACGTCCGAGTCTCAGGCCTTGTCGCGCGCCGTTGTGTATTGATACTGGCTAGTATTATGATTGTGTTATATATATAATAATAATATATATTTACTGTATATATATATACCTTATATATATACAGTATATATATTAATATTATATATATATAATATATATAATATTATATAATATAGTATAGTTATATATACTATAAATACCACTCATATAGGGCTATATACACCCGCCGTATTATACATATAGTATATTATTATATATCTAGGTATATATATTTATATTATATATATATATATATATATATATAAATATATATATATATATTATAGTATACCTCACGGCGGGCAGCTATTATATAATATATATACTATATATATATATATATATATATATGCTGGTGCGACGCTGCGATATGCGTGTGCTCAAATTTTGGTGCCGTGAGGTGCGCTGTGGTTCGCTCTCGGTGCGGTGCGGTGCGGTGCGCATTGCAAAAGAGATGGGTTGCGTGTGGTCAGTGCGGTAGTATGGTGTAAACGTGTGGTAGCTGTGCAACGCACCTCCCGTGCGGAGCCGGTGCGGCCCCCCCTGCGCAAAAATCCCGGTGCTCGGCCAACACTGCCTGGAACATATAATTATTGTGACGGGAACCAATGTTTGGGGGATTTCGTGTGTCCCTCCGGCCCCAACACAGGTATGTGCATTTGTCACACGCGAGGCCTTTCAATCTTCTGTCTGTTCCCTCAATTTTCGAATGATTTTTATCTTTCAATCCTCCTCCTCCTCCACAACTCCTATCTATCTATCCTATTTTTTTAATACCCCCATCACACCCAGTTCCTTTTACGTACGTTTGAAAAAATGTTGTCCTCAACGCTTTTATTTCCCATCACAGCACTTTGGACCTTCCGGTTCCTCTTCCCTCATGAGTCTTCAACAGGGTTGTGGAATCAGAATCGGAGTCGGAGTTGGAGTCGCGGAGTCGCGGAGACTGTAATTTTGAAGAAAGTGGATTCGGAGTCGGAGTCGGTAATTTTCAAGAGCTTGGAGTCGGAGTTTGAGTCGGTAATTTCAGAGGTCGGAGTCGGAGTCGGAGTCGGGAGTCGGAGTCGGAGTCGAGTCCGGAGTCGGAGTCGATCGAAGTCGGGTCCGCGCTACTTTCAAGATATAGGAGAGTTGGAGTCAGAAAATTTTGAACTGACGAAGTTGTGAATTGTGACTCTGTTAGTGATTTCAATCACTTCATACAAGTTCACTGACTTGCGACATCCACTAGCACTAAATGCAATTTCCTTGAAGAGTTTCCTTTTATTGTTTCCCTGAGTACATTCCTGTGACCACCACGAGTTCACATACCATCTATATTTAAGATTCTGAAGAAATAAAAAAATTCCATGGTACGAAGAGAAATTTCTCTCATTGACAATGATATTCTACTAGCTACTGTTTATGTTGATCTGAGACCAATAAATTCTTTATAGTAGCCTACGGAACAGAAGACCAGGGAACACAATAAGAAATTAGGAAGACGTGTATCTTGCCAATTAGACATTTATTCCTGCAATAGTGTTTTATATTTCTTGGAAACATGGTTTTCCGCAGGAGGTTCTTTGAGTGTGACTCACCTGTAACATTAAAGAAAGGATTGGATAGTCATATGAATGGTTTTTGGGGCATCCATATAGTATATTCTAACGTAGACAAACTGACGAGTTTTTAGTTAGTTATTAAAGTAAACTGCATAAACTTATTGAAGCTTTTATTGTGGATATCATGAACCTTAGCTATATAGGTTTTGCTTTTGGTAGTAGTTTGGCATACTATATTAATATTTGCCTTTGTTATAGAAAATTGACAAGGCTCTTAGGGTGAGGGGTATGTTGCGTGGGCATGTGTTTGATAAATATTTAGCTGACTGGGACGGTCTCGATAGGCTCATGTGGCTTCTAAACTGTTCTTTGTGTTCCTTATCTCACGGAGGTTACACGCAACTTTGATATAATATCGACTTCTGATTGGACAACGATAATGATGGTCGTAGAAGCAATGAAGGAATGTTTTAGAGGTGTTCAAACTGTCAAAAATATCCAGCGGCGATAGATGTTCATTGCTGCTCACATCCATTGTGAAGTCAAACACACCACATTAGACCACCCTATACGCACAATCCGAATGCAGCTATAATGCTATTTTAGATTTCAAGTGCTTACTAACTATTTTCATAAAAAAAGAGAAAGATTTTACCGGACACAAAATGGACAAAATTCTCAGGAATGGGTGAAGCAAGGTTGGTGGAAAATTTTCGATGGATTGTTACGATTTATAAAATTTTTAAAGCATTGTTGAAGCTTAAGAGGGGGCTTGGAATGGATCAAAATATTAAACCTTTTTCAAAAAAAAAAAAAACTTTACATCTTTTTCAAGTCTGCAAGCCAACGCAAATTTGCTTATACTAATTTATATTTATGTCTTTAACGCTTATCTGCAACAAGCCTTACATTATGCATCGCACATAGCATCCATCTTCATAATTAGTTGAAGGCAACTGCTCTTCAATCATGCTGAAAATGTGATGTTTTGTTTTGAAGGAAATTTTCAAGCATGAAGGATTGTAAAACATTTCAAACAGTTATGGGCGGTCATTCAGAACTTCTGCTTTTAGATAATGAAGAAATGATATATGCCTCGTTGTGAGATCAATTCGTAAAATGAAATATAGTATGGGCCAATTACAATTTTATTTTTTGATATATTTTGCACACTGAATGAAAAGCCCGTCGGAAACGAAATCCATACTTAAATAACTTTGTAAATGTTACTCATCTCCATCGAGATCTTTAACACCAATTATTGCGAATTTTATAAAATAAATTTGTCTGAGCAGTCACATTTAGATTGTTAACGATTTTGGCATTTCACACACTTTAGACGTGAAACTGAACAAAATTTCCTCTCTCTGAAAGCAACAACATACTTTTTTCAAATTCTACTGAAGATGAAAAGCTTAACAGAACAGGTAATGAAATGTTCATCAACAATAGTTCGCACAAAATAAACGAGAAAGTTATCATCATATATTGTTGCTAACACGATTAAAATGTTTTTTTCTCCGATAACTCATATATCCTTTTTATTATTTTCAAATACTATTAATGTTACACTTGTTTTATTCCCTCTTTCATTGAGTAATATAATAGTATATACCCCAAATTACTACCCCTATATATATATTATATATCATAATATATATATAAATATATATATAATAAATATATAATATACTATAAATTAATATATATAATATCAATATATAATAAAGAAAGAACATAAATTGGGAAGGTAAAGAAAAATTTACTGCCTCTCTGGGATTGAACCACCGCATGTTTCGAATGAGAAACATAACCCAGCACCTGCTTTACACTCCGGCATCCCACACCCCATAAAAGTTGGATTCAATGAACAGTAAATTAAAGCAACGAGCTCCACCTCCGTCAAGTCAAGCGCGACATCAACCAGGTGTTCCAGCATGTCCTATCCCTCGTCACTCAGTTATTTCACCATTCATAGTTAAGGTTTGTGGTTGGGGGATGTCCCAGATGCTTGTAAAGCATCGGGTATATTTGTCCTCATTCGACATTGCGGTGGTTCAACTCCCAGAACTAGGCAGTATTTCTTACCTTCGCAAATATATTTCTTTCTTTCATTAACATCTTATCTAATTTGGCGATAATAATGCAATATTTAACTCTACAAAATATAAAGAAAGAGGATAGGACGGCTGACACCTGGTGATCGTCGCCTTGACGGGAGCTCGTTGCTTTAATACTGTTTCTTCGACACCAACTTTTATGGTGGGGGGACTGGTCCAGTTTTAAAGCATCGGGTATATTGTTCGCCATTCCGCCAACATCGGTGGTCAACCATCCTAGAGGAAGGCAGTAGATTTCTTACCTTCCCAATTAATGTTCTTCTAAGTTGCGATTAATATGCAATATATATATATTATATATATATATATATATATATATATATATATATATATATATAATATATATACTTATATATTATATATATTATTATATATATTACTAATATGATATATATATATATTTTCCAGAGGGTGCAGTCGGAGTCGGAGTCGGAGTCGGAGTCGGAGTCGGAGTCGGAGTCGGAGTCGGAGTCGGATCGGAGTCGGAGATTCCTGTGTAAGTGGAGTCGGTAATTTTCAAGTTCTCGGAGTCGGAGTTGGAGTTGGAGTCGGTAATTTTGGTGAGGGTGGAGTCGGAGTCGGAGTCGAAAACTTTTGAAGCGACTTCACGACCCTTGCCTTCAGTCCACCTCACACTTCTTCCCCGTGTATGAAGGTGCAGACTAAAAATTGGTGTTTTTGTTCGCCTATGACTGTGCCGCCAGGTGACCCGACCTTCGAGTTAACCGCCGCAGGAGGCCGTCCTGCACTTTGGTATGTAATCTTGGACTCCTACGCATGAAGATAAGTAGGTTCCGTGCTTTATACGCGAGGTAAACTGACGTCGATTTTCTGGAGGCTCTTCCGTGGCCACATACATAGCCTATCCGACGGAGTGGAGTCTGGGAGCTGTGTGGGTCTCTGGTTTGTGACCTGTTGTGGGAAGAAGGACTACTCTCTTTTATGATATATACGCTTTCCGGCCCATCCTGTTAATTGCTTTTATGTTTCATTTGTTTTATTGTTATATTTGCATATCTATAGAGACGAAGTCTCTGGTTAAACTTATTTGAAAATGGCTTGTAAAGATTATGCGTTGTTAAACCAAGTCGTTCATAACTACCTACTGTCAGGCATCCACCTGACCCCACCTCGACCCTTCCTGCTCTCAGACCAACAGGTGTTATTGTTGTTCCTTCTACTACATCTGAAAGCCCTCTGCGTCACCTCAGCGATTCATCGGGTATTACCCTTTCGACACATCGCAGTCCCCAACGGTCGGAGCAATACCGAAAAGGTGCCCTCCGTCCTAGCCATTTTCATTTATTTACTCCACATGCTGCCATCCCTCCGAGAATGCCAGCTGTTACTTCATTCCTGATATATTACTTATCGCGTTCCACTACCTCCAAAACTTTTACTGAGCAAAAAAACATTATTCTTAGCAATGCACTTAGGAGTTGAAAACCCCCAGTCACTTTAATGAGAAATGGGTCCCATCTCGGTGAAGCTACTACCCGGAATCAAAGTTTTATCTTGTCATCCTTAACGTCTCTCTCGGAAACATCCTCTCTGTTTTCCACTCCTGATGAAATAAGAAGCACATCCAAAAGTCACTATTTATTCTTTAGAACAGATAAACAAAGATATTGCTGTCATTTTAAGAAATTTTCCAGCAGGAAAGGTTTCACGTTACAAACGTTTATAGATTCCACCTACCTGGAACTCGCCTGATTCTCCAAAACCTCGTTTATTGTTGACCTTTATTACCCCTTATCCACCTTCAAAGGTGAAAATAAAGTTTACAAGCTACAGTGTTCCCAGACCCAGACCCAGACCCAGCCCCAGACCCAGACCCAGACCCAGACCCAGACCCAGACCCAGACCCAGACCCAGACCCAGACCCAGACCCAGACCCAGACCCAGACCCAGACCCAGACCCATTTAGCCATGACCCAGGACACGGTCCCATTCAGCAAACGGTACTCAGACGCCAGACCAGACCGCTGGTCAAGACGATGAAGCAGTCCCGACACGAGGCAGACCCAGTCCGACGCAGACCGTCCAGACCCAGACCCAGACCCAGACCCAGACCCGACCCAACCCAGACCCGACCGACCCGACCGACCAGACCCAGACGTTGGTTTTATTCACGTTTGGTACATCTTCGAAATACTGTATTGGACCCACATGAACATATGCCCCAGTCTGCGAAGAAGAATTTCACATTCCCTGTGAAAACACACCACACTGCAAAAACTGTGAAGTACCCCACAGTGTCTGTTCCTTAAAATGCCAGTCTTATTTGTTTGAACAGGAGGTTTTGGAGTTATGTGCCATAAGTAAAAAGATTGAAGCGAGGAAGATGACAGACTTAATAAAAAATGACATATAAAGACTAGCAGACAAAGACAAACTTACTCTACACTTGCAGCAGCCCCCAGCCTCCGCGTGCTAATCCACAAACACAACTCCATTCCAGTGGAACTCTTCCCCGAAATTCTGCCTGTCTGCATTACTAATACTACTGAATTCTTAAATAATCCAAAAGCAGCCCTTCATCCAATCTCCTTTTCAAAATGCCATCAGCAATTCTACTAAGAGTTTTTAAACCAACTAACATTGAAACTAAGCAGTCTCATCCTACAAAATTTGGAGAGTTTCCTGCCACACTCTATCCTATACCCTTCCGATGAGTTCGATAAACTCACGCAAGAAGCCTGTATCTAAGTTCCTCAGTCTGTCTTCCAACGTTACTCAATTTCCTGAAAAACTATTTCTAAACACAAAGAAAAAATTGATCACCAAGCTAAATTATTCGCTAAAATACAAAACATACGAATTTCTAAAGCAAAACACACTGGCCCCAGATGTAAAAAATGCAACTCAGAAAAGACTACAAAAACATTGAAACTAATAGATTCCAAAAGCAAGCACCTTCAATAGTTTTTGTAACCCAAACTATCACAGCTATTGAAAAACCCAACCAACCAACTCGCTGATAGCTTGCAGGATTATTTCAGCTCTTCTGAATCCTCCTGTAACTCTTTTTTCGAATTTCCTACCTCAGCACTCTCTAAAGGATTCTATGCCTTAGCAGAAGAAATGGATCATAGTTCAAAATTAGAGCCTGGAAAAACGACCAAATATTTCTCTTATGCTTCTTGCGTTTCCGAGAGAGAGGAATTGAAAACTGTTCAATGCAAACAGCGCAAGCGCTCCAAGCGTTCTAAATCTGTTGGTAGCATGAAAGGGGACCCAGAGGTTCCCCATCTTAACACAAATTGTCCAGGCTTCCAAAATCCTCCACATGATGGCTCATTGACAAAGTCTCTAGCGTCAGACCTCCGTAACCCAACATATCAAATATTGGATCCCAATATCGCAACTCCAACTTCAACTCCCACTTGACACCATTCCGATACCAAATGCTTACGCTACCTCCTCGAAAACTTTCCCATATTCTCCACCAATTTATGAATCTGCTTGCTTGGCAGATGCCAAAATCGTTTTCATTCCAAAACATGACGATATTTTTTGCTCTTCCAACGACCAACAAAGTCCACACAATTTGATGGACTTGGTTGAACTCAACTTAATTCGCATTCATAGCAAAGCCTCTCCACCAAATACCCCTGAAAACTTCCCCCCCCCCTTAAAAAAAACGGTCTCTTAAAACCCAAATCTATGTTGTACGACTATTCTTTACCACCTGGATTTTTTGCTCTTTTTCGTCGGGACCCGCTTCTCAGCCTTTTCTTCCCATCTGAATCCATTTCCAACATTACCCCTAGCCACATATAGCCAATAGTCTCAAAATGACCATCCTCATAATATTAATAACAACATAGCATGGCCACATAAGCATAGGTACACCAAAGTGTATATGTTTGCAGGAACTTCAATTAGGTTATCGCGACTTCTTCCAACCGTCGGAATACAAATCGCCACTAACTTCTATAGAGAGAAGTGGCAATGATAGAGGAGTGAAGGAATTCTCATTTATTAGTCTATCCCCTATTCTCCCCTCCTTCTTCAAAGTTCAAACTAGACCATGCAGTGGCAGCAGGAATTCATCTGTTCACCGACCTTATTGTCTGCTCGATTTACTTGGCTCCGAGAAGTGAGTTTACTAAGGTAGAATTAGCTAATTTTCTAAGCAGCTTCCTACTGCTTCTAAGTCTAAGATCCCTGTAGATCTTCTAAAATCCTTTTCTCTGGGATGCTTTCACACAGGACTCCCTACATATGAACCTTTAGATACATACTCTTCTTCCTGTAATGATATTTCCTTGTGCTCTCATTCTCTTATGGATAGTTTTGCCTAGTCCCACTTTGATTTTTTATACGGCAGTGAACATTACCCAGTAGTCTTAAATGAACTTACAAAGAGACCAATGTTGAAACCCAAATCCATCTGGCGTTATGACCGAGTGGAGTGTGTGCTCTTTTTCATCAGGCCACACCAATCCCATTTTCTCCCTTCAATAACCGATTTTCGACTATTGATGATGCCTTTAAATTCTTTCAACAAGTTTTCATCATACCAGCGGAGGCTTGCACTTCGCGATCTTCCGCAGGTTGATTTCCGGCAACCCCTTGATAGTCTCAAGAGTGTGCACATTGCACAAGCTAACCGAAAGAGGAAAAACTCTACAGACAATATAAAAATACCTGCACCACCCCAAAAATGTCGAAGAGATCTCGTAGAATTAATCGATAAACACGTGAACAATACTTTCAAACTTATACTTCGTATGTCAGCTCCACAACTCCACATTCTTCAGTGTGGAAAGTTGTATGGAAAATATCTCGCCGCTGCAACAACTCTTTACCCATAGTCCTCCGTTATATTAACCGTTGATTTAACCTATATGATCTTTGTCCCAGCAGCTGCTGCAGATGCATTAGGTTATAGTTTGCTACCACTCGAGCTCTTCGCTATTGAGCGGCTTTTCAAAAATTGAGAATTACACTGCCAGGTCAATCACTTTTCAAGCAGGGAAGATCATACCTATAACTGTCTTTTCACACTTGCGGAGTAACAAACTGCGTTGCGAGCAGCAAAGACGGTGCCCTTGGCCGGTGGCCCAGACTTAATCTCATACACAATGCTCCGTCATATTCACCTCTTTCATTAGCGTTCTTGTTGGATCCGTATAGCAGCAATCTAATCGAATCCTCTTTTTTTGATCTATTGACTACTAGCTTTTGTAATAAATAACTGGGAAATTCCAAACAATAAGGAAAGATCAAAGTTACGGAGAAAACCAAAGACCAATTTTCGTTTGACCTGTCATGTCTTCCAAAATTAACGGAGAAATATTGCGTTTCGAAGCGCCTTGCTCGCCTGTTCTACGGAATGGTCAGCTTTTTCAAATAGCTCCATTTGCGTTCCCGCAAAATCGTCGACAAAAGAGGTCCTTTGTGTGGTAAGAACTGGATCATTTCTGGAAAATAAATAAGGGTGGGATAACGTCATTGGTGTCTTTTTTAAACTTGAAAAGCTTATTGACATGATGCGTGGAGAATGGGGTTCTCCTTAAAAAAATATTACTCGCTTGGCTACCCGAGGACAGCCTCCCTGTCTTTATTAAATGTCTTTTTCTGGCCAGAGATCCATCCAGGTTACATAAGTTCTATCAACCGATTCTACCTGGAATGAGGGTGTTCCCGCAGGGCAGT
>JABUQX010043190.1:0-13033 GCA_015478945.1 Trachelipus rathkii
GCCAAAAAACGTAACTTTTTTTTTACATTTATTTAACATTTCTTTAACTTTTTTTTAACTTTAAATTCTCTAAAATTTATCTAAATTATGGTTGCTGTCATCATAATTATCAACTTTTATATGGTCATATTTGCCATCACTTCTAGTTTCAACAATATTACTAAAGTCAAATAAACTTTTGGTCGTACCAGCATCATCTTATTTCGTTAAAGAATCCCACCTTCCTTCCTTCATCAGTGGAGATTCTTTCAACACTTTCTAATCATTTTCTGAACAGCTTTGTTTTGAGTTCTCAAAATCTCTTAAAAAAGTAGCAATAATGATTTAATTTTTTTATGCAATGATTTAAACCATTGTTTTTAAATTTAATTAAGAGCTACATATTATTGTATTTTGTATATATATATATATATATATATATATATATATATATATATATATATATATATATATATTATATTTATATATATATATATATATTATATATATTATATATATATATATATATATATATATATATATATATATATATATTATATATATATATATTTATATTTATATATATAATAATATATATATATATATATATATATATATATATATATATATATAATCATCATCACCCACCTTCTCTCCCCAAGACTGTGGGGTAAGGTGCGTAGCATGCACTGGAAACAGAAAAGTAGTAGAAGAAAATGACGCAAGTCGAAAAGAAAGCCCAGCCTTACCACCCCTTTATAACTTTTAGTGAGAACTAGTCGCAGTCAGTCAGACGGATCCTCACTATGATATCTTGTCAATGTAGGGTTCATCCCTTGGACCAAGTGGGCCACTACCATACTCACTCACAAAACCCTGCCATTCACTAACATTATGCACCTTTCTTCTCGCCTCTGCCAAACTCACATTTCTCTCTTCCAGGCATTCATTTACTGACTCAATCCACTTTTTCTTCGGTCTCCTAGCGGGTCGATTCCCAGCACACTTACCACTATACATTCGCTTAACCAACTGACTATCATTCATCCTTTCCACATGACCAAACCATTTCTACAAACTTTCATTTATTCTCTCATTTACCTATTTCTTCACACCACACAACTCTCTAATACGTTCATTCCTCCTTTTTTCAATTCTTCTCACACCTAACACGACCTTAATATTGTTCATTTGAAAACATTGTACTTTAGATATATACCTATTTTTCCAGACCGTAGTATCACTACTACACATTAGCGCAGGTAACAACATACCCTCATGCATGACCCTAGCGCACTCAAGACTTAGTCCCTTTACACTCCCCAACGATTTAATTATGCCAGCCACCTTCCTACCATTTACAACTTTCCTACTACAATCTGCATCATCCGTTCCCTTTTCATCCAACATTTAAACTCAGACACTTGTTCCAGCTGCCCACCATCTAACATAACTTCACACCGAGGACGGTCCTCCATACAAACCGTAGAACCTTAATCATATGCCGCGTTGCTTTCACCCCGCATTTTACACACCCTGCATATATCTCTACCAATCCTCTCAAACTCTCTTCAGATTCGCCAAGCAAAACCAAATCATCCACATATAATAGGTAGGGTACCCTTCACTCTCTTTCATTCTTCATCATTCTAACACCACCCCCATCTATAATTCTTTCAAAACCCCATCCATAGACAAATTGAATAACCAAGGAGACATAACACATTCCTGTCTTTCGCTATAATATTAAACCAATCACTTTTGACTCCATTTATTCTTAGGCACGCTTCACTATCGTCATACATACTTTTGATTCCATTCAGAATTCTACCACCAACACCATATATCACAATTAGCTTCCCTATTAATCCTATCATACGGCTGTTCACCAACTACCATTACAACAATACAATTTATTCTTCTTTCCCTCATTTTCTTAATTATTTGTTTCAATGAAAAAGTTTGATCCACACATCCTCTACCACTTCTAAACGCAACTTGTTTTTCACTAATCAGTCCTTCAGTTACTCGACACACTCTTTCGACCAAAATATCAGAATATATCTTCCTGCAACACTCAATAAACTAATTCCCCTATAATTCCTACAGTTACCCTTATCCCCCTTACCCTTATATAAGGGTACTATTACTGCTCTCCTCCAACCTCTGGGAACTTTACCTTCCATAAACGCTTTGTTACACAACTTCCAAATCCAATCAATCACCATCTCGCCTCCGGTCTTGATCATTTCGCCAGTAATTCCATCTATACCTGCAGATTTACTATTCTTCAACTTTCTCACTCTACCCATTACCTCCTCCTTACTAATGATCTCATTCCCCAATTTACCTATTCCTTCTTGCACCATCAAACCCACACACATTCACGATCACCTCTTCATTGCTGCCAATGTTATGCAGATTTTTGAAGTGTTCCCTCCAACTCTCCTCACATCCATTTGATCAGGTACAGAAGCACCATCCCTTTTATTATTCTAAGCAGATTCCCCTTATTCTCATTCTTAACCTTTTGCGCTTCCTTCCAGAAGAGCTTCCTATTCCCTTGTAAGTCCCCATTCATCCTTCTTCCAAATCCTTCATTTACCTCTTTTTTCCTCCTACGTATGCATCTTTTAGTATCCCTTTTTCCTCCTTATATAATTTCAAACAACTTTCTTTTGAAACCTCTTCATTTTCTTTTAGTTCATTCAACCACGCTTCTTTTTTAATTTTAACCTCTTGCATCACCTCTTCATTCCTCCACTGACTGTTAACATTCTTACTTCCTACTTTAGCGCATCTACACACTTCTTTTGCGCTACTAACAACCGCTTCCTTCATTTGCTTCCAGAATTTTTCAGTTTCAGCTTGTTCGCATTTAACTTATTTACTTCCAAGCGCTCGTAAATAATTAACCATATTACCTTGTTCACTTAGCTTCTCACTCTTAATTCTACCTTCCTCTCCATCCAAGCTCCAACTAACTTAATTTTACATAAAACAACATAATGATCCGGTAATTCCATTCCTAACCCCCTCACTGATTTAACATCCAACACATACTTCAACAACATCTCCTTCTTCACCAACACAAAATCAATCATACTTTTCACTTCGATACCATCTCTACCTACACCAACTCTAGTATACTAATGAATACTATTGTGTTTAAAGAAAGTATTACTTACACACATATCTCTCTCCTTACAGAAATCGATCACCTTCCTACCATTCTCATTTTCTTCCGTCACCCCAAAGCCATCTGTTATACCAACCCATTTTTGATATTTATATATATATATATATATATATATATATATATATATATATATATATATATATATATATATATATATATATATATATATATATCTGCACTGTCTGTAACCATGCTGATCCTCGCCTAACTATGGCTCAAATCTCTGCCTTTGCTCTTCTACATTGTTCTTTTTAAAGGTGTACGAAAGGATGATAGAAAAGAGACAAAGGGAGAAAATATGCTACAGTTTGGTGAGGAAAAGCATCATTGAAGAAAGAGAAGAGATACAACGAATCTTATCTTTGGTTTGAGAACGTTCGTGGAGAAGATATGATAGTATATATAACATCAGGGCAAATGGGGTTTTAAAAGTCCTGCTGAAGGCGTTTGATTCATGCCTTGAAGTAAGTTGTGGAAGCTTATGGAAAGAGAATTCGGAATATCAGCAAGAATTAGGAGAGGAGTCAAAAGATCGTATAAGTCTTGGTAAATTACAACTCGTACTGGGCATTAAAATGAGATGTTATTCGAGATTAAACAAGAATTAAACAAGATATTGTGTTGTCACCTTTATTGTTTGTGGTGTGTATAGACAAAGATTTAAAGAGGGATGTAAAAAAGAAGCAGAGTGATATTTTACATACTCAGATGATATTTTGTATGACAGAGTGTAGGAAAAGAATTTGGTGAGACAGGACTCAATATTTTGAATGAGTGTTTTGAGGAGTCTTGTCCGAGGTTGAATAAAGACAAAACAGTGAACCTGTGGGTGAGGAGGAAGAGGGATGGAGAAAGACTAAATATTAAGATTAATAGTAAGAGCATAGAAGAGGTTGGATCTTTAAGAATCTTGGACGTCTCTCCGGAGAAAGAAGAGATGTGGAGAGTAATATCACAAAGAGAAAATCAATTATGGAATATGTGTGGGAACTTTCTATCCATTGCTGAAAGATGGGCTCGTTTCTCTACAGGCAAAGAAGAATATTTTCCAAAGCATTTTAACACCGATATTGATGCATGGAGCTAAGTGCTGGACAACAACCACAAGGACAATAAATCAGAATGAAAACCTATGAAATTTTACCTCTTAAGAAGACGCTGGGGAAAGTGCAGAAGAAATAGAATGAGAAATGAGCGAGCCAGAGAGAGGGTGGGGGTAAATTAGATAATAAAAAAGCTCAGCTAAGATAGCTGGGTCACATGAAAAAAATGAATGACTGAACGATGGTGAAGAGTTGTTGGAGTAGAGACCAGAGGGAAGAAGACCAAGGAGGAGGGGAGGGGTGTGGTAGAGGAGATGTTTGAGAGACATGGTTTTCTGGACTTGGAAATGTTGGAAATTCAACGCATTCAAGGATCGAGGAAATTAGAGAGAGTCTGGACCAACTGACAGGCAGATAGTGCCTACCTGGAAGGTGAAGTTGAAAGTAAGAAGCAAGTATATATATATTATATATATTATATGTATATATATATAGATATATATATATATATATATATATATAATTAATATCGAGATAATTATATATATATATATATATATATATATATATATATATATATATATATGTGTGTGTGTGTAGGTGTGTGTGTAGGTGTGGGTGTGGGTGTGGGTGAGGGTGTGTGTGTGTGACCAGTATATTTCGCTACTTTATTATTAAAATACCCTGTTAGTATTATTTACATTTCAAAATTGAGGGTACTGTTGTTCTACATTGTTTATGGACAATCTGCCTCTTCATATGAGCCTCAAGCCCTGTACGTTATCAATAGTGGTTTTAGAGCTTCTTTAATATATTAAAGGTAAATTGGTTTCATTTACCTATGTTCTTTCTACTATCTTATTTTTTATTTTTTATTTTCATTTTTCTTACTTCAATAATTATTACTAATTTGTTCCTTTAGAGTTATTTATTAAACAGAGCGTGTGATTATTCTTCATGTAACTTTGCAACTATCTTTCCATTGTGTCCTTAGAATCGAAAAGATGAGAAAATGCTTTTTATTCTCCTTCAACTTATTATATTTTTCTTCTCGAAAATTTATGTCAACTTAAAAAAATGAAAAAAAACTGTTTTAAGAATTTTTTTCATTAACTTTTCTTTTCTTTTTTTTACATTAAATTATTAAATTAACACTTTGCGGAAACATATTTCATGAGAATTAATTAAATTAAATTTGATTTATACTCTTGTATGATCTCGGGTTGTAATGATTTCTAATTAATTTAATAATAATCTATTAAATTTTTCAAATTCCTAAAATTGAGCGAACTCTTTTTATAAGTACCTGCCGTTTAATCATAAGAATTTGGTAAATACTCTGACATTTCACTCTTCAGAGGAAATGTGTGTGTATGTATGTGAATGTCTGCTCTGTAAACAATGAGAACACAGACGTGGTTTTCAGAGATGTAAAATGATTCCTTATTTTATTCTCTTCCACAGAAACGTTTCAAGCAGAAAACATTGCATTGCAAATCACATATTTGAATGAATTATTTACGGCCAAATAGTTCGTGCAATTTATATGTAAAAGCAAAAGTATCATAAAATAAAACGTTCTATTCATTTTACATTTTACTTAAAATCATTATTTTCATACAAATAAGTTGGATGGTCTCCTGGTGAACCCCGGTCGCTCTTTGTTGGTCGTTTTGTGGGGTGGCGGGTGGTCGTCCTTCTCCGACCATCCCCTCTCGGGGTATGAAAGCGTCCCCCTGCCGTCCCTCTCCATTCCGGCCTCGATGGCCCTTTTAAAGAAGGGTAACATACTCCATTGTTATTATTCGGGGGCTCGTTGTGACGTTCACTGTCCCGTTAAAAGTTACGTGCCCTAAAGCTTTCTTTTATTTGGTAAATTGTTGATGATAAAATCATGATCTTTAAAAGTTGCAATCTTAATTGCTTCAGTGATTGTAATTACTATCTGAAGTTTTGTTTGTAATACTAAATAGCTTTATTAAACTTAATTGTTGTTTCGCAGATGAGGGCTTTCTTTTGTCTTTTGGAAGATAAAGCTTTCACTTCCCGAATGTTGAAAGGGGGATTTGGACCTTTCCGAAAAACCTGTTTGCTACAGTTTATCTCTTTATGTATTTAAATTGTCCCTCTGACTTTGAAGAGTTCCTTTAGAATCGTTTTCATCACTGCTTCTCGCGAAAGTAATTTTCAAATAATAATAATTCTGAACATCAAAGCTTATCCAATATGTGTGAGCAAACAGAGACGTTTGTCTTCATTAACAAATTTCAAACTATTTAAGATTTAAAACTTTCCCATTCTTACTTTGAAACTCTCTAAACTGTCATTTAACTGCGGTGGCAGCGAGGCCAAAGTGTCCGAAACGAGTTAAAATATTACCTGCTCTTGATTCTTTCAAATGTTGTAATTATAATTCTGTAATTGCCCGATTTGGTCATTTGTTGTGGAATTTGTTCCAATTTTATAGTACACATCGCAGCGGACCCCCTCAAGTCAACTTTTACATTTCCTTTTTCTAAGGGTGCGTTACACGGAACACACTCTTCATTCATATTCTGCAAGATAGAGTTACCAATCAAGATTGTCTCCGATTCACACCCTTCACAACCCGTGCCATGAGGGGAAATATATGGAATTCTATATTCTATGCTTCCAATTTAAGGTTTATCATCCATTTTTGAGTACCTTCAAAAAATTTGTCTTCGCTTGTGCATAAATGCTGTTGTCTTTAGAAAGTTACTGCAATTAATTAACCTTCAGTTATTGCTAAGGCGTGTAAAGGAGGAAATGTTAAAAAAATGAACATAGTCTGGTGATCAAGGAGAGAGGAGGATAAGTTGTTTGTATAAGAGGTAAATGTGGATGTGAGAGGACCTAATATGTGTGTTTTGGCGGAAGTTTGTAATGATTAGTAGCGGCGTTTTTCAAGAAGAGAGTATGGTTATAAGGGACAGGTACGATTGTTTGATAGTGAGACAACGTCGAGAACTAAGATTATGTGTGTTAGTGTTTTAATTCGTTTTTGTGATTTGGAAATAAATTCTTCTAGTGTTTTTTATATATTTGATGGGGCAATTTCGTGTCTTTATGAGGGGTTTGGAGTGGTATTGACTAACCGCATCTAGAGTATTTTGTGTGGGAGTGTTTAGATGTTGCAATGTTTGACGATGGATTGGTTCTGGGTGGTGGTATTCTTTTTTGCTGTTTTTTGGAATGGCTGTAGATTTGTTGAGAGTTTTGGGAAGTGGATTTATAGTTTAGTTTATTGGAGGAAGGGTTGAAATCAGATAGGTAATGTGTTTTGAGCTTGATGTTAATAGGGGAGGTTTTTGTTGTGTTTTTTAGTATGGGTTTTATTGTTAATTAATGAGTTTATGTGTTGTTCGTCAGTTTTAAAGTTATGTAACTATTGGTTAGTGATGTTTATTTAGTTGATGGTTGTGGGAATAACAATGTTGTTGCCTTTGTCTGATCTGGTGACTATGATATTGTTATCTGTTTGGAGGAGTGATGAAAAGAGGATTGTAGAAACATTGTTTGTGGAAATTTTTGTTGAGGTGTGTGAGATAATGTTAGAGGTTATTTTACCTTGTTTAAGAGTCTAAAATTATAATTGTGCGTATTGGTATTTGATTTTTTTTCCATATTTTTCGAGAATATCATTACACTTTAACGAGGAGAGCAATATGTGTGATTCATACTCTATGGTAGCAGTGTTATGACTTATTATTATTTATATATGAGTTCTCACTCACGTTCGTTCGTTCACGTAATCATAAATAGAATCCTTGAGTCGTGAAGCAATTTGGTATAGTCCACCGAAGATTGAATATTATTGTGTTCATTGTGTTTGACTGTTTGTGAGTCCAAATTATGTTGTGTGAGAATTTTGTTGAATTTATTTTCCAATTTTTTTCCTTTTTTATTAAAATTATTTTTCAATTTTATGTGGCATAAATTTAAAAATCGATTAGCAGTTCGCCTGTTAAAGAATTTAGATTGATGGGTGGGTGGTATCAGTAGGTTTGGGAATCTCTTTTAAATTGCATTCTTAAAATAAGTTCTCTTGAATCGTTGAATTTAATTTTTCAAGTTTAATATAAGAAATCTTGTCTGATTTTAGTAAGTGTACCTAAATAATTTCTGGGAAGGGTTTCATATTTGTATTACAAGTTTGATTCAGAAGAAAAAGTATCTACGGTGTTTTCGGAATGGACTAGCTTTTTTCGAGACATTAGCTCTTGTTATTTTAGTTGAGTCTTATATCGTTATAATGTTATATCAGTAATATTGCTCATTGCTGTTTCCTTTCAGGAGTGTAAGTGTCGGTGTATAAACTAGAACCTCATTTTTTTTTCCTTTCAGGAATGAGAATGTTTAAGATCTAACTTTTATAGATGTTTATCAATAAGTAGAAATCATGTATGTAGTGCATATGGATAGTATTATCTTATTATATTTTATTTTATATTATTTGTTTAACTCTCAAGTAATTTTACCGCCTCCTAATTTACTAAGGCATTATTTTACTGCTATATTATATATATATTATATGATTATTTATGATATTATATATATTATATATATACTTATTATTATATATTTATTATATTATATACTATATATTATTATATCTATTTGATATTATATATATATTATTAGGCCGAGCAGACCGGAATTTTCCAAACATTACACCGGCCAGTTATATTTTTTGGCACACCCCATTGTACCGCAGCTCATCCAACCCTTATATTTTACAAGATAATACCCTTATATCCTTCTTCATATACCCATTAGTCAAAAGAAATACTACAGAGATATTGTTTGTGAGAAAATGTATGACTGCTTTTAAATTAAAGTTTGACCAAACAAACGGATGGTCAGATGCTCAATCGGCAGTTTCTTTTTCTTTGGCTAGTCATACCGTAGACAAGGACTTGAAACGCCAAAATTGTGTTGTGCGCTCTGAACCATTAACTGAAATTGGCAAGACAATTATGCATTTTGTAATTGGATAACTAAATTTGTTTTCTAAATCAATATAAATAATATAAATAATAATGTAAATAATATAAATAATAATACCAAACTTGATTATTATTAATTTATCAATATTCGTTATCATTGATCACTATTAATCAAGATAACTCATATTTCACCGTTTTTAATTGAAGTTTCTTTCCCAATGATCTTCTCTTTGAGCACACTCACATTGTCATTTGTGCTGAAGCATGAATAAAATGCAAATATACGGGCGCTAGGACTCGAACGTTCCTCATTTTTTTCAGTTTGATGCATATACGTTTACTCTGCGCCTTTAAGAACTGCTAATGAATAATGGAATCCAATAACTTATATGATTGTACTGCGCTAAGAAGGATTTAAATGAATGTCCTTGGGATAAATTTTTGACAATTCTGATTGCATTCACACTTGTATAGCTGTATTCTCTATTACCCTTCGTTAAGACATGGATCCATGGTTAAATCATCAAAAATGTGTCATTTTACTTAATTAGCGAGCCCATCTTCTCATCAATAACCTACTCCTGTAAGTAGATATTTATGGGAATCTCTCAGTTCAATGGCAAGATGAAAATCAATGAGATAGTTGATTGATCGAAACGATTTGTGCCCGTGAAGTTATTGTTTATTTCAGAGATTGAGAGTATAACTTGGACTTTTATTCCATAGCTGTCGTTTTTGATTATCCTTAGTCTTGAAAGATAAAGAAAGATTAATGGTTGTTACTTCGTCAGTTTGGGTTTATAGGGAACGGGTTTAAAGTTGAAGAAATTCAAGATTACATGAATCTCTCAAAGAGAGTGTTCATTTGGAAAATTACAAAGATGCATGCACGCGTTTTTGGTTTCAATTTTACCTATATCTACAATCACGCACCATAATGGTAACCGCACAATTTCTGATGTGTGAAGTGCATTTTGCGCTATTTGAGAGATGATGCATGTGTCTGTGCAAAGACTATAAAAATTCGTTTGTACCACTGTCAAAGAGGAAATGCATTTCCTCTTGACAAAAGACGCCTCTTATATATTGTGATAGGCATGCATGAGAGTATCTTGTCTTTTGCAGTGAGCAGGACTTGCCCTTACTTGTCCGATCATGAAGTTTTAATAATATTGTTTTATATTATGTTTAAAACCATTTAAAATAATATTTTATCGGCAGGAACATCGCCCATTCGAAAATATTTTATAAAATAGATTGATTCGGGTTTATGCTAATGTGATTTCTATTATATTTTATAGTATTATTCATTATATATATATATTTTATATATATATTATTTTTTTATTATTATGTTCTATATATCATTAATTATTTAATTTTATATTTTAGTATATATTATTATATATATATACATATTTATATTATATATTATGATTATATTTTATATATTCGTTATATTTATATATATATATATATATTTCTTGTCACGACAGTGGAATCTGATCCCTATTCGCTTGATTGCATCCCTGTGCCACCCGGTGGTTTCCTGTCCTCTGTGCTGCTGCTGCGAAAGCATTTTTTCTTTTCTCTTTTTCTTTTTTATCCTTTCGTTATTTTCTCCTCAAGAACCAGTTGAAGAATTCCGTTTCATTTTTTTTATGGCATGGTTTTTTTCTTCGTTCAAGAGCACTTATTTTGGAATGCGAATTGTCTGCCTACGTTTTCAAAATAGAAGTTCGTGCGCCACATCTAGCACATTATTTTGCTTTGCTATGGCTACCTAATATCTTGGCATTTTTGGGCTTTTTGCTAGTAATCTTTTTTCGTGTAATAATTTATTATAGATAGATGATTAATTATAGTATAATGTATAATAATGTTATCGATTTATAGTATATTTGAATGTCATAGTTCTTTTGAAGTACTCTTTGAAGTTTATTAGAGATGGTTTATAAGATGTTATATAATATAGTATGATTTATATGTTTCACATTTATATAGTTATATACAAATATATTTGATTCATTAAGTATTTTAGTTTTGTAATATAAATAGTATTTATTATATTATTATTTAATAGTTATACTTATATTTATATATTATCTATATTATATTATTATTTATAATTATTATTTATAGTATATTATAGTATATATTTATTATATTATATATTTTTATATATTTCTGAAAGATTTTGTTTTGGTTGCTCCATCTCAGAAATTCAAGATGATTTTTTGTATGTTAGTATATTAGATATATTTTAAAAATGATTTTTTTTTAATTAAAAAAATCTAATATTGTAAGAACAGCATTTGAACATAAATATTCTTTGTGCTTCACACCTGTATTCTTAAAAAAATGAGTAATATATTGAGAAAAAATTGTTGCGCAGACGTACGATGTGACTTGAAGTTACTTGAACAATCCGAATTATTTTGTGTATAATCGGGTCAAGTTCAAGCTTGACGCCATTTTGTGGACTTGTTTTGTCGAATTTCGGTAAAAAGAATAGGGAACTGTTTTTTATGCTAAGGGGTTTAGTACTTGGTGTTTGGGAAGAGAAATATGAGGTTGTACTTGATTAAATTCTATTGAATAGAATTTATGTTTTGCTTTCCATTTATTACATTACTGGTGCATCTATTGGGCGAAAAATTTTGTTCTCTCTGTTTTCGTGTTTCTATTTAATCTTCTGATAGACTTTCTTGTATTGAAAGCTAGTTTAGTTAGTATAAATGTTGTGTTGTTCCCCTTTTGCAGGACAGTAGATCAATTGCTTGCCGATGTTTCAATGTTATTATTGAATTCGGTCGTGTGATTTTTTTACAATGTTATGGTCATGTTGTAATTTTTATATTTTAAGATAAAAGCTTTATAGCAACGTATTGGTGAAAGCTCTTTTATCTGAGAACCGTCTGCTTTTTTCTGATACGTCTAATCATGCAATGCCCTGCCGCGATATTTGTTAGTCAATTTGTGCACCGGGTTTCTGGCGGGTTGATGTATTTTCCGTTTGTTCATCTAATTTATTATACCAGAAATTCCTATTGAGTATATACATTACTGAGAAGGCAAAATGAATAAATTTAGAAGGATGAGAGTAACATTTATTAGAAATTTTGAATTATAGAATATAAACTGCGCGTGGCCTTTCTGAATCGAGCTTCTTTCTATAGTTTTGGAACATAATGTATGGTAAGGGAAATTCTGTTCTCACGCATGTCTTATTTGTGTACAAAAATAGTGTAATTTAAAGAGGAAAACATTTTAATTATGCTCAAGAGAATTTCTTTATATACTGGGCATTACTTTTTAGTTTTCAAACAGAGCCCAAGTACTAGAGTTAAGACCTATGGACATGTCATTTTGCTTAGAACGTGCTCAAGATATCTGAATATAAAAGAAAAGTAGAAACTGGCGGCCATTGTACTTGGCATTTGACTTGGTGGTTATTTTTACGGGTACTTCGTCCTTGCCTACCGAAGTTGAGGAATGGCTGTTTATGGCCAGTATTTCACTTTCTTCTGTTGGAAGTGTGTTTTTTTAGAGAATGTTCTGATGGACATTTTGGCAACCATACTCGTGTCTGCAGAAATTAAATAAAAATAAAAAAAATATTTTAAATAGAAAAAATAATATGATTTTATGAACATTAGTGTAGTGTTTAACTAATCCTGCGAGTGTCGAATACTGGCTTTCGTTCAATTGAATTTTTTCGTAACCTGTGTGGAATTTGGTTTTTTCTTCATTCGTCGAAATGACTGTAAATGACGTTGCTGTGAACAAAATTCGACGCATTCATAATTATTTGTTCAACGCATTCTTGAAATTTAAATTCATCC
>JABUQX010043191.1:0-7500 GCA_015478945.1 Trachelipus rathkii
ATAATTATAGGCTCGCGCCCTATCTCGCTAAATATAAAGCTCTAAAAGAAATGAAGAAAGCCTAGAAATGCGTCTATAGTATATATTATTTATTATCTTATTTTCATATATATATTATTTATTACCTATATTACTTTTTTCTTATTTATTATATATATATACTTTTTTTTTATATCTATTATTTCACCAATATTATATATACTATATAATATATATTTTATTGCTTTTGCCTGCTTACTGTTTCAGGTTTACTAGCGTTAGCTCCCTTAGATCTCATTATATCTACTTTTTATTTATCTCATTTTTATTTCTTCATATATATACAATATTTTTTATTCTTATCTAATATATATATATATTTATCTTTATATCTTTACTTATATAATAATATATTATATTATTTTTTATATTTATAATTTTCATTATATCTTATCTTTATATTCTTCTTATTTATATATATTATATTACTTTATTTTATATTACTGCTCCTTATAATACTATATATATATCTCTTATTTTATTTTATTGTTAATTTTTTTTCCATTTGTTCTTTTTTCTCTTATATTTATTATATAAACCGTTTATATATATACTGATACATATTTTCAGTTAACTAATCTATATCCTTATTCAACATTCTATATATTCTTTATATATATTTATTTAATTATTCTCTTGTCTTATTAATTATTTCTTCTATCTATAAATTGTCGATATATATTTGAACTGAAGTTCCGATCCATCGTTTCTTCTCTTTTCTGTTCTCTGCCTTTCAATTTTTATGTACGCTAAACTGGCTGTCATGTCCTGGTATTAGGTATACTTTAAATCGTTTCAGTTACATCCGAAGAAAATATTTCTTTGTTTAAGTGCAACAATACTAAAAATTAACCTTCATTCATTAATATTTATGTCTCTAAATCTCTACCTTATATATTTTTCTCCACTTCCTGAATGTATCATTACAAAATTGCAACAATAGACGCAACCTCTTTTACCCCTAAAGACTTTTAAAGGGATTCCAATTAATTAATTATTTTCAGGTTTTAACATCAATCATTTATTTTTAGTTATTCTTTTATTGTATTATTTTCCTATTGTTATTATTAAAACTTATTTCTCTATCGTTTATTATTTTCCAAGTTTTATGAATGATTTATTATATTAATTACTTTATTATTTATATACATTATTTTATTTTATTATATATTTATTATTAATTTATTAATTATTATTATCGTAATTAGTATAACTCTTGAGCTTTTGTGTGCTTATACTGTTTTGTTGTGCCTATAATATATGCAAGCTTTAGAATGAAAATATTTCTTTCAACACTTAATGTTTATATATAGAGCTCATGACACGACTCCGTAATTATAGACACGCTCAGTCAATATCTCTACTACCTGATACCATTTTCAAGTAATAATTTTTATTTTTTAGTTTTTTACAGAATAAAATAGAGAGAAATCCTGTAAAAAAATAAATCAAGCAATCGTTCAATAAACTAAAATATTTTAAAAGTTATGAATATTCGTACAGATGAACTGCATTTCAGAAAGTTTCCAAATAAGAAAGTGCTACCATATTATTATTGCAATATCTTGATATCTCTTTTTATATTTAATTCACTGGTTTATTAGTTTCTCTTAATGTTCAGGCCAAATGATTTTCTTAGAGGCGCTAAATTTTCATTAAATCTATTGTTTTCTTGTTATGATCGGAGAAGCTTTCTCATTATGCTCTGTTTATCCTTAAATATTTTGTGGTGTCCTTGTCTCTTAATACTTGGATAACTATATCTTTTTACTCGGATTATGCTTCATATGTTGCCCTTTTTATTTTTCGCTTTTCACATTTTTTTCTCATGTTTGTAAGGTATTTTCGTCTTTTTGTGTATCTCATATAAGCGGTTTTTGCGGTTACATTCTACACTTTCAGATCTTAACATTTGACATACATCGTGCTACACTCAACGTTTACTTATTCCATCTCTCATACCTATCTCACTACGGCGCTTCAATAGTAGAAGAAGCACGAGCTCAGTTTCAATGGCTTATAGTAAAGATGCTTTAAGATAAGCTTTCTTCTCTTTTTTCTTTTAACACATTTTACACACTCCCTTTAAAATTAATTTTTTATTTACGTTTTTCTTTTGCTCTCTCTCTTTTATATTTTTTTGATCATTAATCATTTGATGTTATTATTGCTAAATTAATATTATTTATTTACTTATTATTTATCATTATTTTATTATTATCTTCATCTTATTTCATTATTATTATTATTATTATATCTAATTATTTTTTAAGCATTTCAATCTAATCCAAATCAAAATTTAATATTGTTGAGTATTCTTTTTATTATTTATTATTTTCTCATGTTCTCCTCTTTTATATTCATATTTCTTTAGTTATAGAATTATATTCTCTATTATTAGATGATTTTTTCCAAATTTCAACAAACATTATTATCTTATTATTTTATATTATTTATTATTATTATTATATTTATTATATCTCATCATTATTATTTTTATCCATATTATTATTTATTATTTAATTCACTGGTATTTATTTTATTCTTATTTTCTTCATTTATTATTCTTTATTTATTATTATTTTATTATTATTAAAGAATTATAGATTTTTAAATATTACTAGTATCATATTTCTTCTATAATTATTATTATTTATATTATTCCTATTATTATTCGTCTATATTTATTTTATTATTTTTATTTATTTTATTTTTATTATCTTATTATATTAATGTTATTTCTTTTTTCAGACTCCTAGCTATATCATAGAACCATATTTTAAGGCATCATAGGGTTTCATTTTTCCGGTATGTAGACAAGGATTTAGAACCGACACATCATTTTGTGTGATTTTTTTAGATATCTATATCCTATCTTTCTCACATAAATAATAATGCTAAAACTAACATATTTATAATTTTGAATCCCTCTCATACATTCATAATTCTTGACAATTTGCAAAACTAAATATATATAAAATTAAACGAATAGTATTGAGTAATTACAAAGGGATATTTAGTTAAATCATCATGTTGATTTAAGGAGAGAAGAAAGACATGATTTTTGTTGATCTTTTAAAGAATTTTTTATAAATTTTTAGAGAATTTTTTAACTTTAGATTTATAAAATTCTATAAACAACATTGTTCGGATACTGTTTATTCTTGGAGTGTTTGGTTTATTAATGATTCATTACAATCTATACCGTTACAAAGTTCCTAATTGACTAAACTCACGTAATTTATATATCCAAATAAAATAACTTTACTAAGTTACATGAATATATACAAATATTAATCACTATCCTTTGACATGACCACAGGAGTTGTCAAGAGATACTTATGGTTTGTTGAGTATTATTTAATTAAAATAATAAGTTCTAATATTAAATTATTTTTGCGCAATCGAGAGAGATAATCTTCTGATATAATCTAACAATCGGACAAATGCTTAGAGAGAGATAATTATATTAACATTATTAATACCTGTGTTATTATTTAGATCAATAGTAATTAATTTATTTAGTTTAAATACAAGCCTTAACCTAATATTTATAATCTAGAGTGAGAGCATTATATAATTTCTTATTCTCAACTGGAGCAGTGTCTCCCCCCTTGTTGTTGCACGTTCTCTTGTTTCTTATATATCTTTGAGAGTTGTTTTTTTTTTCTCTTGTTTATCAATTTTCAGCAGTAAAAAAGGAGATTGTGTTTATCTGATTCAAGTTCTGAGGAACCTTTTCTTGTATATACTCTCTCCTGTCGTTGTACAAAATCTTATGTTGTCCAGTACATATTTATAGTCATATTTAATTCTCTTGAGAGAGTCAGTAGATTAAGTTCACAAATTTACAATTTACAGAAGTGGAGCCTTGTAAGTGAATATTGCTTTATCTATTGATTATTAGGAATAGTTTAATTATTTCCCTGTACTATTTGAGGTTTTGTTTGGGCTTACAAAACAGAATAGTAATGGATTAATCTCTAATATACTTGAAATCTCTCAATCCTATGCCGGCGTTTGTTTTGATTTGAACCTGATAAGTCTTCGTATGAGTGTCAATTAATATCAACTGCAAATACACTAATACAGAGATACCATATATCAATTAATTAATATATAACTAATTAATAATAAAAACTAAATAATTAATATTATAACTATACTAACTTCAATAATATCTAATATTAATACTTATAATATAATAATATATAATAAAACTAAATTTGACGAATTCCTATTTCGAAACCCCATCTGTTAACTTTTCTTTATTAGTATATTAGATTTATTTCATTATATTTTATATCTATTTATTACTATTTTATTTATTATTTCTTATTCATTATATCATAATATTATTTTCATTACCTCATACTTATCTATATATTTACTCTTACTATCCTATACTTATACTATATCTATTATTATCTATATATTCATATATATTATATTTTATTTTTTCCCCCTGTATATATGAGTTTTTATACTATTATGGCGCGTACTCACTTACCCTATTTAATATACATTTTTTTTACTTTTTATATCTTATCCCTCTATTTCCTTTTTCGATCATCATTTTTCTTATTTCATTTTATTTCTTTTATCTGAGATACCTTCTAAGTGGTAAATAATATTAGGGCTATTATTTTAATCTAACGCTTATTTATTTTTTAATTATTCCTTTTATATTTACTTATTATATATTTATTTTATTCTTCTTCTTTTTTTTCTTACGTATCTTTATTCTTTTATCTTTTTTATTTTTTATCTTTATTCTTCATATATTCTTTTTACTTCTTTATTAATTTTACTTTATTTTTTATCTCCCTTATATACTTTCATTACTCCTCATTCTGCTCATGTTCTCTTGCCAAATAAATTCATCCTATTCTCTTTATTTCTTCCTGTCATCCGCAGGAATAGTCTATAAACTTTCATCTTATTATATTTTTCTTTTTAATTCTTGTATTAGCCATACGTTCATTCCTGTCGGTCGCGTAGTTTTTTATTTCTGTTCTGCCTTACCTTTTGTTTCATTCCTACTATTATTTTATTTCCTGATTAATTGTTATTAGTCACCCGCTTTCTCCTTTTCTTTTCTCCTCGTTATATTATTTCTATATCTCGCCTATATTTATTTATTTTCCTCTATTCTTACCTATTTTCTTATATTATAATTGCTTTTTTTCATTTTTCCTTTATTCTTTCTTTATATTTTTATTTTTATTCCTACTCATTTTATTACTTTTTATTATTTATATTCGTATTTTTTTTTCGCTAACTATACGTTCCCTGTACCGGTGATACCCCCGACGCTCTCACTCACTCGAGAGACATCGCCTGCCTTCTTTCTTTTTTAACTCTATATTGCTACGTTCGACTGTCACTATTTTCTTTTTCTCCGCATTCCGAAAGACGGTACTACACTTACTCACTTTTAATTTATCGACATGTTCTCATACAATACAGCGGTGATGTAATAGAACAGACACAAGATACTCTCACAAACTCATCATACGAGAGAGACGCCAAGAAATTTTGACCATATGTATTATTCAACTAACCGCGTGCAATCGTGTAAACTGCCCCTGTTGACATTCTTTGTTTTGCAGTATTGTATTTATATATAAACGGTAATCATATTTCCCTAAGCACCAACGTAGCTATAAAATAGTGTGGATATTATCGGTGGCTCACATTCCGATCCCGATGCGAATAGGATATATGAGCAGGATTGCGTAGTTCTCACTTAATGTATATATGTTAAACACGAGCTCTGCTACAGTCTCGGTGCTGTCGCGCATAATTTATAGACCGTATTATCTACTGATATTACTACCTGTTTGTTAGTGTATTTACGTCTACTATAATATATATATAATATATATCCCCTCTCACGTATCGTTATTAATTGGTTGGTGAGCTTTCATGCTCTTATATAGTACTGGAATACCAGTATCTATTCTCCTTCTTATTATTATAGAGCTCACCTAGTTTTATTTATTAATGCCTTATATCACAACTCGTTTATGATAGTTTTTTGCTGCATTATTTATTTTCTCAGTCGTCATCTCCTCTTTCATATTATAGTTATAGTAACTTCCTCTCTTTGCTTTCTCGATTAACTGTAGGCAAATGCTCGTAATGTTTTACTTGCTGTATTTCCTCAATCGGATTTTATGTAATCGAAATATTTTTCTTTTTTTCTCAAGCCGACAAGTTTTTACTTATGCCGATATCGAACTAGTTACTCATTACAAGGGGTCTATGTCCCCTCTTCCGAGATCATTTCCCTCTTCAGCACGTTATGGTACCGGGAATTCAGAAAATTCGAGTATTGACTTACATTACCATATTACCTCGTACCGCCCTTGTAACTGTCAATGTACTGTTCATATTGACTGCACTCGATTGCGTCCCGTACTATTATATATTAGAATTTTTTTCGGGTAACATACTATATCTAGATGTATTATGATGAGTAGAATTGAGATTTATCTATCCTTTCGTGCCTTCATTCTGGATCAATTGTAATTTTGGCATTAATCTGTGCTCGATTCTTGTGTATAACTCCTCATTTTGAGCTAACCGTGTATCGCTATGTGAATGTACTAGGAGAGTTCGGTACAATCAGTGTAGACCGCTATAGATCTGCGATTTCGGGACGATTCCGGACTTTTTCTCATATACGGTATCGGTTTATCTCAAATTTTGATAACAGTCTCATCCAACTATATATACATATATATTCATTATATATTATATAAGTACCTATGTACTCAAACAAAGAAATCAATTCTACCGGAAAAAGGAAACCTCTGTTCACTTACAACAGTAATTCATCTTGTAAAATCTATAAAAGTATTACCGATATGTGTACCACTTCACATCTTTTCAGTTACGTTGGAATGAGAAGGTGGAGGGAGGGTAGAGAAGAGGGAGAATGTACCATTTGCACAACGGGGACGCTTGCGCACCAACATATTAACACACCACGCACCTAGTACAGAAGAAAACCTGCTACCTCCCACATCTGCGTGAAATCAAGACAAGAAAACATATAAGAATGACAGGCAAAGCTTATTAGATAATGAATTTAGATAAAACAAGACTTAAAGGACAAAAGAACAATCAATTTACAAAAGAATCGATCTAAACAAACACAAAATTTGTTAAATATTCTGCTGACCCTTTGGGTAAATAAATATATTACTTATTATTATTATTATTATTCATATTATTCTTATTCGATATTATATATTATTGTAATTTATTATTATTATTACCGGTTTCTATATATACTATATATATATTAATTTAAATATATTATATATATTATATATATATATATATATCTATATAATACAAATTAGATGAAAAAATATGAAAGTCATGCCAAATTTATAATGAGTTCTGGAAAAATGAGTCTCAACAGTTTTAAAAAAAAGATACTATTTATTT
>JABUQX010043191.1:12500-22938 GCA_015478945.1 Trachelipus rathkii
GTCGTATCAACTTACTCTGGAAATGCCTGGGTTAATACCAAATTTTCTTGCTTTCTTTGGTGAGTGGTAACAGCGGGATACAGTCTTGATAAGATTATCATTATCAGAAGAAAGTGTGGCCACAACGATCTCTGACTTCAGGAGAGAAAAATGTCATCAATCCTCCTGTATGTTGAATTCTCATAAAAATTTTGCGCATGGCGCATATTAAGCTAGGATTAATGAAAAATTTCGTTAAAGGTATGGATAGAACTGGCAAAAAATATCAACTCTATTTAGAAACAAATATTTTTGTGTGATATAGCCTAAAACTAAGGAACGTATTTATATTGGGTCACAGATTAAGAAGCTGATGAACGACCAACAGTTTGAGGAAGAGCTAAATGATGTTGAAAACCTGCATGACTGTCATTTAAGAAAGTTTGTAGAGATTTTTGGGAATCACAGAGCGGAGAACTATTCTAACATTGTGAAAGAGCTCCTGACATCATACAAGGCCTTGTGATGCAATATCAACCTAAAAATCCACTCCATCGACTCTCACTTGGACTCCTTCCCTAAAGATCTTGAGGTAATCAGTAACGAAAACGGCGAGAGGTTTCACCAGGACATTGTGAGCTTTGAAACGCGGTATCAAGGAAAGGTAAGCACTTCTATATTGGCTTATTAGTGTTGGTCACGAAAAAGGGACTTACTAGAAAGTTAAATATCGTCGAAAATCTATATGCCTCTACATTTTAAAGGTGAGTTTTAATATAAAATTAGCTCGATTTGTAAATTTATTTAATACAATAATTAAAAATTTAAATATGTTTTCCCAGAAAAACTCTGTGACAGAAAAAAACTCTAAACATATTTGAAGTCAGCGGAAAAAATGGTATAAAATTCACCTATTTGAAATTTTTTGAAATTTTGTTGACTAGTGTAATTATTAGGAAAGATTGTCTAAATTTTTAATTAAACTGAAATTGCATCTGCATTCTCTGAACAAGGAAACGAATGAAGTTAAAGAAATATGCAAAATCTGCAACATGAATGATAGGACTGGGATGAATTCATTAAAAGACACATTTTCAGATTTCATGGAGGAATATGTCTTGACATAAATACTCATACATTAATATTTGGGGAAAATCAAAAAACAAAAGCGGGGTATGTTAGCGCATTCATTTGCAAGGAAATGTCCAACTTTTCTATACATTTTTTATGAAATTGTTGAAAATCAGAATGGTTATATATGAAGCATCTAACCAAAGTGCGTAGAAAGACGATATTAAAATATAAACGAAAAAAGTTTCAATTTGAACTGTATTATTTCTATTGTTGCACGTCCTTATTTATTAATTATATGAACAGACATGAAAAGGTCACAGTGCAAGCTACCTATAACAAAGTTAAAATTCAGTTTATTCAATGACTCTTCTCGCTGTGTTAACTGGAGGCAAAAACCCAAAATTTGAAAAAAACAATTAAACACTCCATAACGGTCATATTTTGCCTTTCTCTATTCTAAATTTAAAATTTTCGAAAAGCTTTGAAAGAAAACACTCTTCTCTTTGAAAACAAATTAGGTTGCCAAAAATAATTTGATTGCCTACAAGCCTCGATGCTACTCTCAAAAATTGAAAATCTTTCTTGTAATTCGAAATAAAATAGACTTGGTGGATAAAATAAAGAAACATCTTGGAAATTTTTATTCAGCTAGAAATCGTTGCAAGGATACTCTTCGACAGAGCAAGCAGGCTTTCATCATAACGAAAGTGGGCAAAACCCTCCTAGGTTCTCCTAATGATAAATCTTTTCTGGCCTCTTGCCAAAACATCTATAGCAACTTCTGTAAATCTGCCTTTCATCCTCTTAATTCGATCTGATGAGGTTCTGTTGCTAATTCTCCAACTG
This sequence comes from Trachelipus rathkii, assembly GCA_015478945.1. Lineage (NCBI taxonomy): Eukaryota > Metazoa > Arthropoda > Malacostraca > Isopoda > Trachelipodidae > Trachelipus > Trachelipus rathkii. Next base: position 14,400 of record JABUQX010043191.1, read on the forward strand.
AATAGGCCAATCTCTTCGGCCTCTTATTTTACTCTAACTCAACCCTGAACGATTCTGGCATTCCTCTTCCTCCTCCTTCTCCTCTCTGGTGTCCTATGCCATTGCCAGTGATTTTACATTTGATCGGGTGCATGGGCTCCTGAAATCTATGAACGTTAGGAAGGCAGGTAGCCCGTAAGGCATTCCTCCATGAGTTTTGAGGGAGTGTGCTTCCATGCTGGCCCTCCCCTCCGTTCAACTATATTCTCTAGGTCTCTAATACTAACACTTTTCCCTCAGTGTCGGAAGTGCAGTCTCATGTCCAACCTATTCCGAAAAAAGGAAGCTGCTCTGATCCTTTTAACTATAGCCCTATAGCTCTCACTTGTATTATATCTAAAATCTTTGAAACCCTTTTCAACTCTCAGTTCTTAGATCATCTGGAATCTACATTCACTTCTTTTCCAATCGCCAGTATGGCTTTTCGGCGCTCGAGGTCTCCTGGCGATATGCCTTTCTATTTACTGTTTATGGTTTTCCGCCATTACGGGAGACTTGCGTGGTGGCGCTTGACATATCCAAAAGCATTTGACCGGGTAATGCACACTCGTCACTGCTCTCCAAGCGCCCCTCTTTTGGGTTTCCTTCTTTTCTTTGCTTACTTATGGTCTAGTTTTCTTTCGAATCGCTCAATATCGGACCTGTTGTTGATTGGGGCCACTGTTCTTACTTCTTTTTTCTGTCAAATAGTGGTGTTCCTCAGGTTCTGTCTTTATCTCCCAACTTTATTTCCTCTTTTCATTAATGATCTTCTCACCTGCCAATCTAACTCTATCCTCATATGCCGATGACTCGAACTTTCATTCTTCAACTCATTTCAATTCTGGTCTCTTCTGCTCATTCTAGAATTGCCTCTCGTCTTAATCGTTTCGATTCTATTCTCGCTGAGTCTGGATAGAATTTCCGGGTGGGTCATCTCAACCTTGTGAGATTCAATTCTTCAAAAATTCAACTTCTACAAATCTCCCTCTCTAAGACACCTTCGAAACTTTCCCTATCTCTTTCGACGGTCTCTCGTCTCTCTGTTGACAATATAACATCCTTGGCCTTAATTAACATAAATCAAAAAAAATGTCTTGAAAACCTCACATCAAAACGGTTGCCTAGGGCGGCCTCAAAGAAACTGGGAGTTCTGTTTCAGACTGTGATACTTTTTTTCCTCTCTCAGTCACTCCAGCTATACAAGGCCTCAATCCGCCGTGTATGGAGTATTGCTCTCTCATATCTGGGGGGGGACTCTGGTTTCACCCGGATTTTTGAAAGGGTCGAGTCAAAGGCCAAAAGACTTATAAAACTGTTCCGTACTTCCAGTATCTTGACCCTCTATCTTTGCCGGCGCGATGTTGGTGCTTTTTATCTCTTTTCTATAGGTACCGCAGCGCAGGAGCTCGAGGGAACTTATCACTCACGTACCACCACCTTAGGTCGCCTCGTAGCACAAGAGGTGCTGTGTCTGCACATGAGTTTCATTGTAGGATAATTGGTAGATCCTATACGACGTTCGCTCTGGGCTTCCTTCTTTCCTGCCACCTCCTGTTCTGTGGAATTCTCTTCCTCTTCTGTGTTTCATGCTAAATTTAATCTCCCCCACTTTAAAGCTTGCGTCTGTGCTCATCTGCGTAATTTACGTTAGTTGTTGAACTTCTTTGGCGTACAACACCCCCTCCTTGAATAGGGCTCTGCTCGTGATAACTGTAAAAAAAAAACACATGCAAGAAAAAAATCTCTATAGAGACAACAAAGTAGAGAGGAATAAGAGAAATAATGAAATATCTATCAGAATTTTCTAACATTACCCTCCTATTATTATTATTATTATTATTATTATTATTATTATTATTATTATTATTATTATTATTATTATTATTATTATTATTATTATTATTATTATTATTATTATTATTATTATTATTATTATAATTATTAGGCTCTTTGTACATTATCGAATAATGACGTTAATTCTTTTATCCTTTTGCCATTTTGTGATAAAATAAATTTTATAAATATTTATTGCAAAATAATAACCTAAAAATTTTTAAAATATGTTTCTGATATAATTTTATCTTTCAATTTTCACTTTTGTTTTTCGTATATAATCTTTTTTTAATACCAAAAAAAGAATAGATTAAAATGTAGGCTATATTGGACTTAAATTTTCTTGCATAAAAAGAAATATCTTTTTCTAGTTCATTAAATTCAATTTTTGTCTTTAAGTTGTTAGTAATGTTACTTGTTACCTATTCTTGAAATCCCCTTCTTCTTTAGAACATTATTCATTATGATGAGAAAATTACTTGTGTAATGATATTGTGTGGATATATTTATAAACTGAGAAATGTAAACCATCTACACTATTATGATTGAACTAGGGTTGTGTAATTAACTACTTAAGATCGAAATAATTTAAAAAATCTTTACATTTTAGATTAGGTACATTAGTAAATCAGAGCACATTTCGCTCATTTAGACCTAGATTGATTTAGCAGGCACGTTAGCATCTCCAGGCATATTTAACAATGTTAGACCTAAGTCTATTTTCATAACAAGTACGTTAAGTTCATTTCACTCCGTTAGACCTAGACCACTTTAGTAGGCACCTTAACTCCTCTAGATATATTTAATCCCGTTAGACATAGGTTACTTTTGAAGATACGATAGTCTCTCTAGATATATTTTATTTCGTTTTTCGCTTTGAACGATTGTAAATTTTTAAAATTCGATGAATCAAATTTTTAACAAATTTAAATATATGATTAAAACAATATATGATCTTAATTATTATTGTTTGCTCTTATTTATATGAATGGCTAGAATTCAATGTGCAAAATATGTTGAAAAAAAAAAAACAGACAAAAATACTTTTAATAACTATAACCATTATGATGATTTTTTAAAAAATATATTTTACAAAAATATTCTTGCAATAATTTCATTTGAAATATTAAAAATTCTTTTCTGTTCTTTCTATGCAACTTTTCTTTTGTGCCATTAAAATATAACATTAGTTATTGCATTGTCTATTATATTTTTCTGTTCTGTTGGAGACGTAGATGAACAAAACATTTTCGTGAGAATATTACGTATAAGCTCCTTTAATCGCTAATAAACTGAAGGTTATGTAGCGGATAATAGTCTTCAAATATACTTACAAAAAAAAGAGCAGAACTTGAAGCCGCGAAAATGTATCAAAATAACTGGAATTTGAAAAAAAAAAGTTGCATTTTCTTTCATTTTCCTTTTTTTATTTTTCTTTTCCTTTTGTTTTGTACAATTTTCTTCATTCCTAATTTTTTTCCCTAAGAAGAATCATAACGAGAACGAGAATAATTAATAAGAGGAAAATTCATGCGGTTTTCTGCACAAATTAGATGACAAAATGTGAAAGTCATGCCAAATATAATGACTTATGGAAAAATGAGCCTCAACGGTTTAAAAAAAGGAAACTGTTCATTTGTCACTTTCAGAACGACTGGTAAAATAAATAGAATCTCAATTTAGCAGCTGCCTTTTCTTTGTTGTTGACATTCATATGGAGTACAACACACTAGAGACTTTATTGGCACAGTGAAAACAACTATATACTACTTTAGTTTACCAAGATGAAAATATTTCAATGGAAAAATCAGGAAAGACTTTCCGAACTCTCAAAACTAATTTACACATCCCTGTTTTTATATGTTTAATACAAAAACTTCAATTTTAAACAACTTTTTTTTTATATGAATTATATTATAATTAATATATATATATAATATTAATATATATAGTAATATATATATATTATATATTATATATATAGTATAGTATATATATATATATATATTATATATTTAATATATACTATAATTATCTATATATATATTATATTTAATATATATATATATATATATATATATATAAGTATATATTATATTATATATATATATATGAATATATATATAGATATATATCACTATATATAATATATATATATATATATATAATAATATATTATAATATATATATATATATATATATATATATATAATATAATATATATATACTAATATATAGTATTTATATATATATATATATGGAGTATAACTCACTAAAATAAATAGAATATAATTATATTATAATATATATATATATATATATATATATATATATAGTGTGTATATATATACTATATATATATTATATATATAGTATATAGTAATATATATAATATATATAAAAAATATATATATATATAATTATCTATAATATAATATTAATAGCTATAGTATATAATAATATAGTATATATATATATATATATATATATATACTATATATATTATATATATCATATATATATTATATATATTGTAGTATATATATATATATATATTTATATAAGTATATATATATAATCCTCTTGTATTTTAGATGGGGTGACTAATGGAACAAGGCCCTAGTTTTGTTTTAAATTTGATCTGTTAAGCTTTTGTGGTGTGAATAATGTTGTGTGCAATGATAAAAATTCTCTTTTTGCAATAAAGACCCGAAAGAATCAACTGAGAAAAAATCGTTCCTGTGACCTTTGGATACTCAAGATTCAAGCCTAAAAGCATCGTGACAGACTTTACCGAAGCATTCGATTTGCCCAGCGCAACGGCAAAAGATTCATAAAAATTAATGAAAAATTACTTTAGTTACTTACTTGTAGGCTTAAATCGCAACATGAAATCTATTTAAGCTGATCATCACATACAGTAGATATAACTGCCTCCAGGCCATTAATTTCTGAGTGATGAATTGATGGAGAAATATTTAGTATTCGTATAAGTAGTCAGTGACTACCAGTTTTTAATATGCAATCAACACATAATATCACGCAACTATAATATAATATAATAATAATAATAAATAATAATAATAATAATAATAATAATAATAATAATAATAATAATAATAATAATAATAATAATAATAATAATAATAATAATAAATAATAATAATGTCGGTTTCACTAAAAAAGAATTACAGACAAACTGCAAATCTTTTAATCAAATGAATTCTAAATGTCCTTCCTAGTCCTAAATGGTTCCTACTTTACCTCCTCAAACTTCATAAAAGACTATAACAACCTATTGGGGACGAGTGATGATCTTTCTCGTGACCTCTCTCTTTAGGAATTACTTGTGAATTATCTATTATTTAATTTCATTGCTTAACAGTATAAATCTAAGGGAGAAAAGGGGGTCTTAGGGGGAGTCTCAGAAATATCCATTTCATTTTCTTTTCGTTGTTTTGAAAGTTTGTATCTTATTGGGCATTTGCTTATTCAAGGATAAGAAGCTCTCTGAGACGTTGAGTCCGAGAGTCTCTATGAGAAACAGAACATGGAATGGCACCACCTGGTGAATAGACATCTCAACTGTTCAAGCCACACAGTATATTATATATATTATATATATATATATATATATATAGTATATATATATATATATATATATAAATATATATATAGGCGAATTATATAGTATAATATATAATGTGTCGATTTATTTCTGAGCAATATATATATATAGAAGAAAAAAAACACATATACTAAGTTTTATAAAATTTAAAGTATACTTTTTTTTTTTTTTCTTCCATAATTTCAAAGTTTTAGTGTGTCCTGCCATCAATATATGTATAATTTATATTTAGTGAATAAAGAATAGAATATATACTGTAAAATAAATTTGTAACTATATATGATATATACATATTATATTATATATATATATAATATATAATATTATATATATATATATATATATAGTCTATTTCAATCCTAAAATTCAGCAACAAACATTTCCCACTTCCGAAAAATATATGACTCCAGGCTGTAAATTTATAATATAAGGCATTCTTATTTTCTTAAGTAAAATAAATAAATAAATAAAAATACATAAATAAAAAAGAAACTAATCCTGAACCAAAAATAACCGTTAATTTTATACTGGAAATAATAAATAAATCCAGGCAATAAAAATTTTCAATGAAAAACGTGCACTAGTCATTTAACAGCTTAATCATTGTTCAAATTAAAAAGTTGCCTTGATTTACAGTAATAATTATATTAAATTTAATAATTATAATAAATTATACTTAAAATGATAATTAAATATAATTATTAAAATTATTATAATTTTAATAATTTTAATAATTATAGCAAATTATAATTATAATTTTTTAATTATTATTATTCTCATTATTATTATTATTATTATTATTATTATTATTATTATTATTATTATTATTATTATTATTATTATTATTATTATTATTATTATTATTATTATTATTATTATTATTATTATTATTATTATTATTATTATTATTATTATTATTTTGGTAATACTTCAGAGTAAGCATCTCCTATTTTCAAATATTTTGCAGAATACACGTACACTGCCAATGTATTAAAATGAAATTATATATATATATTATATATATATATATATTATATTATACTATATATATAATATATAGTATATACGTAATATTATATATATATATATAGTATATATATAATATATTATATGTATATTATTCAAGATATTGTATTACTATTATCCTATATATTATTCTGTAACATGACTTGGATTGAGGTAGCAAGAAAAGACAACTATACATCAATGATCCGATAATTTTACAGAAACACAGATTACCTCTTCACGCTTTCAATTTTTTAATTAATCAGTAAGCAAAATTGTAGCATGTTATGATTAGCCAGAACTGATCGACCATAATTGATGTTACAAACACGGTTGCCCATGAACACAAACACACACAACTCACCACACACACCCACACATACACAACAGCATATATATATACTATATATATACATATATGAATATATATATACTATATATATATAGTTATATATATATTATATATATTATCATATACTATATATATATATAATATATATCATCACATACCTTTTCTAACCAAGACTGGTGGTAAGGTGCGCAACATGCACCGGAAACCGAAAAGTTAAATAGAAGAATATGACGCAAGTCGAATAGAAAGCCCAGCCTTACAGATCATTATCACCCACTGTCTCCCCAAGACTGTGGTAAGGGTGCGCAACATGCACCAGAAACAGAAAGTAGACAGTAGTAGAAGAATATGGCAAGTCGAAATGAAAGCCCAGCCTTACCGCCCCCTTTACATCTTTTAGTGAGAACTCGTCGCAGTCAGAAATCCACCATATAGCTTCACGGAACCACAATGGACCCTCACTCACTATGGTAAATCGTAAAGGTAAGGGTTCATCCCTTGCCATGTGGGCCAAACCAAACACACCTCACAACCCCCCTACATCCTCTCCTATTATACCCCTTTCCACCCACCTCTACCACCTCATTGTTCTCCTCCAGGCATTCCTTTACTACCCAAGTGTACTTTTTTTGGGGTTCCCAGCCTGTCGATTTGAAGCACTCTCACCACTACACATCCGCTTGACCAACCGACTATCATCCATCCTTTCCGCATGACTCAAACCCTCTAAACATACTTTCATTTCATTCTTCTCATATAGCTCGTATATCACATCTTTTTCAATTCTCTAATACGTCATTCTCAATTTTATCATTCTTCCCACACTAACCGTCCTAAGAATTGCGTAGATCTGAGCAATTTGTAACTTAGATCTATACCTCTTAATACAGACCATAGTTTCTCACTATTAATAACATTCAAGACACGATAACATCACATACCCTCATGGTAAACCCCTAGCGCACTCAAGACTAAAGTCTTTCTTAACATCCACCAAGGATTTTAATTGCAGCCAAGACACCTTCCTGCAATTCAACAACTTTTCTACTGCACTCTGCATCGTCCGTTTCCCTTTTCATCCAACATAATACTCCTAAATATTTTAAAAAACTCAGACACTTCTTCCACCTGCTCACCATCTCATTAATCTTCACACTGAGGACTGTCCTCATCACAACCATAACCCGTTTACTTTCAAACACCCTCTTTTGCACACCCTGCCAATTCTAACACCAATTGCCTCTCAAATCTTTTCAGATTTCGCCACACAAAAATAAATCATCCGCATATATATATTATATATATATATATATACTTATTATATTATATATATTATATATATTATATATATATTATATATATATAATATATATTATATATATTATATATATAATATATATATATATAATATTATATATAATATTGGAGTTCAAAGTTTAACTCAGTGGGTTAGTTTAAAGCGCAGGTTTTTGGGTCGCCTTCAGAACGAGGATTCCCTCTCAGTTATGGGTTTGTATCCTCCTTCGGCTACGTGAACGGACACAAAAAATTGTCGTCGGTAGGGAGATTTTTCTGTTAATATTTACCGTATTGCAGTTTACGGCATAGTTTACAACACTTCGATCACCCAAAACCCCCCTCAATACACACACATCCAACTCACCAACATTGCCACACATAACAACAGAACAATCTTATCC
>JABUQX010043192.1:0-17217 GCA_015478945.1 Trachelipus rathkii
ACAGAGAATGAGATTAATTAAATTGTTACTAAGTAACCACGAGATATTTGAAGTTTTGTTCTTACTCAACGATAAAAGTAATACAGAAAGTATCCCTCATCGCGAGCCCCGCCTACGTACAAATAGTATATGAAGCGCCTACACCCACACCCACATTTTATAGGCATATTACAAAAAAGGAGAAATTATTAGTTTTAGTGGCGCTATATATAATAATTATATATATATATATCATAATAACTTATAAAAGAAAAAATTATTTATGAAAATATTTGTTAATATATATACAAATAATGTAATGGAATATAGTAAATATATAAGCACCTTAAATTTATTATATAAGAATATATAGTATCCAAATATTACTTAATAATAAATAATGAAAGTTTAAAATCAAACACGCTCACAACGATCACTCACAATTTACTGAAACAATAAAAGTAAAAAAATATTAAGTAGTTACATTAGCAATCTCCTAAAACGTAAAGTAATCATAATGTCAACCTTTATTTGTAGATATAGGTGGGTAATATTGAGTACCTTCTCAAATGAAGAATAAATCATAGCATACTTTAATAGTGATAACATCTCAAATCATGTAAGTTCCAATACTCATATCAGCATGCGTGTAATTGCACAGCCCAAGATCTTAGTTACGGAAAGGAAAGAGATGAATAAGAGTAAGCAATAGGTTTAATAATATTTAAGCTGAAAAGTGTTTATATCAGAGCAAATACGGACAGAAGGAAAGCTGGTTCAGGTTCTAAGAAATGAAGTATACTAACAGGGAAAAGGATGCAGCAAATTGAGATATAGTGAATTTAAGCATGCTATTCTATCAATGACATGATTATTTTAATATTATTGGTGCCCACTCCGATTAATTGTTAATAATAGAGTAAAAACACTCCATTAAGAACGGAAATATGACACAATCAAATGTAGACTAAATATATGTAGGTAGATGAGGGGCTGATATCACATTCCAACTGCACATTGATGAGACTAGAGCAGAGCAGCAGCCTTAATTCTATATTGTAACCAGCTCTTACAAAGCAAGTAGTGATGACCTCATTATCATGCAATGGATAAATTCTACACACGTCTATATGATCACTTGATGATCAAGGGGAGTATAGTTAGGATTGTATTTCTATATACTGAATCATCCAATGATGATTTGAGATGTTACACATGTTAATAATATATACTAAAAATAATATTATAAAATAGAACCAGCACTTTATTGAATATACGAAATAAACATAATCCCATCTCGGTTTTGGTCTTTGTCTTTCATTATGTCAAATGACCATATAAATAATAATAAATATAATATATTATAATATTAATATATAAGTGTTGTGTGTGTTGTGTGTGTGTGTGTGTGTGTGTGTGTGTGGTGTGTTGAGAGGAGCACTTGCATATTTAGTACCCTTCGAATTCGTTAGAAACTACCGGTATTTAGCGAAAAACAAATAAAATTAGTTGGAATGAGCGGTACGAAGTTATTACGGAAATTGTGTATTCATGTGTTAAAAAATTGATAAAAATAAAATATATATAGTTTGTGAAGTGTACGATAAGTTTTAAAATTTGATATATGGACGCTTAGGGGATTACAGAAAAGAAAAGTTAGTAGTTCGTTCAGACATGTTGCTAGATATGTGTATTCGATTGTTTATCTAATAAAAGACTTAATTAGTCCGGTTTTCTAAAACTTTTACATTTCTAATAACGATTGTAAAAAGTGTTATAATCAAGAAAGATTATAGTTATATGATTTAGTTGAAGGAAATAGAGGACCAAACATTTTTTAATTGTTAATTGAGTAGTCCTTAATTCAGGAAACAGATATACAAGAGTTTGAATGAGGTAAGAAAATAACAAATTTTATAAAAATTTGTCTTTATTTCTTTTGTTTAAATAAGCGCGTAAAAACTTATTTTCTTTTTCTTTTAACTAAGAATAACGCATATGTGTAACGCGCAAAGATGGCAGGAGGTCGGGGTCTCCATCGGCCTTACCGGTGGATGACGGGGGGACGAGGGTCTCTCTGCTGTCGTAGGCTGAGCGCACCTAATGAGTGTCTAAATAGTTAAGAAAAATTAACATTTCGGTAAATAAGATTTGTATACGCGGATTCCAATATGTAGTTTGTTTTCCTGTAGTATCGTGTTTTCGAGAGATACGACGGGTCTAACTCATTTGGTCATATATATAAGTATATAATATATATATATATATTATATATATATTATATATATATATATATATATTAGTATTATATATTATATAATATATATATATACTTATATATATATTATTATATATATATATATATATTTTGTGTGTGTGGGTTGTGGGTGTGTTGTGTTTGTGTGTGGCGCGTGACGGGCAATTTTCCTACAGGGAAAATAATTATCACACATTGGTGGAGTAAATTAACTATTGGTCAATTCAAAGTAGATTAAAAGAATTTTGGAAATACAACTTGATGGGAATTTCTTTGTAATAATTGTGTTTGCGTTTGTCAGGGAATAGATTTATTGAAAACAAAAGGTTATTACTCTAATAATTAAAGAATAGAATAAGACGACATAGAAATGAACAAAGCCATTCAAATCACTACAAGTGTACAAGAAACAGAGGATACTTAACTCTCATAAACTAAACTATATAGTAAAAGGGATAGAGGAACTATTAATTAACCAACCCACTTCAAACGACTAAAAGTACAGAATACTAGGCAAGAGGCATTTGGATCTATTCGTTTAGTGTAGTAATTAAAGATGAAGCAATTCATATCACTATTATGATTTTTTAATTTGACAAAATCGGGTCTCAATTCGCCAAAGATGAAATATGTTTTTTTGATGACTACATGTCTTTCCTCCTTATTTTATTTAAGAAGTTTCAGCGTTTTTTAGTGGTATAATTCGCATGGTCTATTAATAGCTACTGTGTGATCTCATGTCAATTTAAAGAAAGGAATTATGATTGAAAATGAGTTTGCTAATTTCTCAATTATTTCTTTCTGGTATAATATCCTAAAGGGGTAATTAAAACGGCAAAAATAAATATAATATATATATATATATAATATATATAATATAATATATATATAATATTATAATTATATATATATGATATTATATATATAATAATATATATTATATATATATAAAATAATATTTATGAGGTGAGGAGATGAAACCGTGGTCACGCTTAAACAGGTTCTTTAGAATTATCCCCATATATTTAGTGAAAGTGTTGGTAAAAGATAATTCTGTGTCCTACGTAATAATGGTAAATATTGATAATATGTAAATTAAGGAATTAAATAACTTAAGATGTGAAAGAAGAAGCAATTAAGAGAAAGGAAAAGAAACACTTGGACTAAAATATGTAAATTGCAACTCTCTTATTGATGAGTCTTTTTTCTAATTTATTTAAGACTTTTTTTGTTCCATTTGAATTTTTTTTTTAGAATCCTCCAATCTTTGCCTTGTTAATAGTGAATTAATTTTTTTTACGCAGGAGATTAAAATTTTTACTTTTGACATTTTAAAACTTTGCTGTTTCATTTTTGTTCTAATTCTCTTTGAAACTTTTCACTTGCCTTTTTTTTAAATTTGCGTTTAACATTTGCATTCAATTTCTTATTTTTGCTATATATATATAATACTAGTATATAATATATAGTTATATATAATATATATATATATATATATATATACTATATATATATAATATATATATATATATATATATATATATATATATATATAATATATATATATATATATTTTGTGTTGGTGTGTGTGTGTAGGTGTGTGCAGGTGGGTGTGTGAGGGTGTATGTGTGTTGTACTCAATTCACGAAATCACGATCTGGTTGGGCTGAAAGAATTTTTTGTCTTTTCACATTTCTTTCAAACTCTACTAGGAGCGAACTTTTCTTATTTTGACAGATCAATGACAGAATACCGTTTTGTGTTGATGATTAATTCAAAATTAATAGAAACTTATCATTAGGCATTAATAAGTAATTCACATTAGTGGTGTCTTCGTGCAAGGAGAAAATGAGTTCATCATAAAGTTTGATCAAACGTTCATTTGGTTACATTATACGGTTCAGGTTACCTTTATTTTTCTAAAACGAATCTTTTTTCAAAATAAAACATTTTTAGTTGATCTTAATAAAAGCTCGATTGCATGCTTCTAATCTTGATAAACATACATTACTATTATCCTTTTTATAACACTAATAAGAACTCTCCTATTAACCTTTGGATCTTAAAAAAACAAATCTGATTTCTGAATTTATCGAGCGATAAGGTTTTTCTTCAAAGAGATACGCGATTAAATCTCTTTAAAATGTCATTTATGTTTTAAATTAACAATAGAGTACATAAACTAAATATGTTAAATAAAATAACAAGTAGCAATAGCATTTAGCATCTCCGGTGAACAGCATTGCTCTTCTAACGAAAATGTTCATTTTCGTAGCTACATTGGAATTCATTGAAAGGTATTTCAGATTACTATTATCAAAAATTATATTTTCTTTACTCATGAAGTAAAAATTGGCTAATTATATATGAATAAGGTTTAAATCAGGCTTATTTTATGATGGCGAATGGAGCCAATGTTTTTAGAAAACTAGTTCTCTTAAACAAGAAAATAAGAAGGAAAAAGGAAAAAAGAAAAGATGAAAACTTAATTTTTTTAAATATACTTTATCTATTTAATTTATTAAAATGGTTTCTTTGAATTAACTGAATAAGTCTTTCTTGATAAATAACTCTTCAAAGAAGATCACGGAATCAAAAGTAAATAGGGAAGAGATTGCTTTACTGCATATTTTCATTGGATCTACAATGCAAATTATAATATAGTATAATATATATATAATTTATATAATATTTATTATATATATATATATATATATATATATATATATATATAAATATTTATTATATAATATTAAATACATATATATATATAATATATATATATATAATATATATTATATTATAATAATATATATTATAATATATTATTATATTATATGTATATATATATAAATATATATATTATCTTATATATTTATATATAACTATATATAATATATATATACTATCTATATACTATTATAATATATATAATATATATACTATATAATCAATATATAACTATATATATATATATATAATACTATATATATAATATATATATATAGATATATATATTAATTTATATTATATATATATATATCTATGATATTTATATATATACTTATTTAAAAATGAATATTTATATTATAAAAAGTTCTACTAGAAATATATGTAATTTTATTATTAATTATGATAATCATAATATATATATATAATATATATATTATATATATATATAATATATTAATTATATACTATATATATAAATATATAGTAGTTGTTGTAAGAATCACGTTAACGTGTCAGAAATAATAGTAGAAAAAAAAACAGAAAAAACACAATATTAATTATAAAATTTAAAAGGATCGTGATTTCGTGGGACGTGCTGGGCCACTTCATGTCTGCTAATAAAATATGACTAAATCACATTAAAGTTCAAAAAGTAAATATGTATCTTATTAAGTGTCTTCCCTTATATTCTAGCTTATAGAATTAATTAATATAATAATTTTTCATAAATGTTTGATCATTTTTTTTTTAAAATAATTTTTCATGTTGACATCCTTGGGAAAATCCGAAATTTAACAACTTCAGAAATCTCAACAAAGTTAGAGGTGATTTTGGAATTGACTTGTTTTTGAATAATTTATTAATAGAATTCCGGTTTCCCCAGGATTGTCATACTTGAAAAATTATTTTAAAATAATGATCAACAGTATTTATGAAATTCTTGATATTAATAGCCACCTTTTTATTATTTTTTAACATTTTCTTTGCATAATAACATTGGTTTTTTTTTAATAAACTAATATTTTGTTTTTGACTTTATGTAATTTTTGTCATACTTTTATTAGCTGAATGAAGTGGACACCCACGTCCACGAAACGTGCCTTTGATAAATTTTATAAATCTAATATTTGTTTCTTTTCCTAAAGATTATATATATATATAATATATATATATATTATATATATATAAATATATATATTTATTATTATATCTATTATAATATATATATATCTTATATATACATATATATATATCATACTATACAGTAATATATACTATATATACGTATATATATATATATAATATATATAATATATATATTTATATATATATATATATATATATATATATATATATATTTATATATATATATATATATATTATAAGTAATTATATATTATATTTATATATATATTATATATATACTTATATATATAATATATAATAATTAATATATATATATAATATATATATATATATATATATATACATATCATACTATATATATATAATAACTATATATATTATATATAATATATTATATATACTAGTATAATATACGTATATAAATAAGTAATTATATATATATAATATAATATTATAGTATATTATATGTAGCGCTATATATATACCATAATATATATATATATATATATATATATATATCTATATATATATAATATATATTATATATATATATATATCTATAAGTAATATATAATATAGTATGTATATATTATATATATATATATATATATATATATATTATATATAATATAATATATATATAATGTAAATATATATAATAGATATAATATATAATATAATACATATACATATATATATATATTTATGCGTATATTTTAGTATATATATATATTATAATATATTATATATATATATATATATATATATATATATAATATATATATATATATATAATATATATATATATATACTATATAATATAAATAGAAACATGTGTATTAATTTTTGCCTGATAAATATCGGTAGGAATTCTTCACATTTATATTAATAAGAGCTTGCCAAAGTGCTAATTAAATACATGTGCATTTTGTACATCAGTTGAGAATATTGGTAGAATCAATTTAGTAAAAAAGTTGAAATTGAGAATTAAAAATAGTTAATGATACCGCTGTTAATCCCTTGAGAGTAGTAAGGTGGATATATCGGTTTCAAGGGAGGTCACGTTGGCGTGAGGGCGGAATTGAAGAGGAACACCTCATCTCCCAGAATTCCTCACCTCTACTCCGTCGCCATGACCTCCCCCTCTAATATCCTTGAAGTCATTTCGAGTGCCTGTAGTATTTCCAGATTTAGAGACTTAAAGAAGAGGACACCGAGAAACAAGTAGTATATATATGTATAAGTATGATATGATTGATGATATCTATATACTTAAGGATCCCGAAATATGAGCTATAGTTAGTATAATAAAATAATTTTATTAGATTCATTATGCGTAGAATAGTGAAAGAATGCCTCTTGTCCTAGAGAAATATATATATATATATATATTAGTCTATTATATATAGTATATATATATTAGTAAGAGGCAGAGGGGCTTATGAATATAGTTGCTTGTTAGTTGGTCATTGGTGTTATAATTCCTTGAAACAAATTTCTGTTGTCTCTAACCAAATACTCAAGCAAAAAAGGATAAATTATATTTAGGATATTAGGATAAAGGATATAAAATATATTTTGAAAGGATAAAGTCTATTCCTTTTTACTTTATAAAGTTCTTCACTCTCAGTGACTCTCCAATCATTTTCCTGCCTTAGTGAAACTGTTGCTCCACTCTCCATATAATATTGATAGTACAATAGATTTTGCTAATCTGAACTCTCTAATCGTTTGCCTCCTACTATGAGGAAAGGTCGTGGTACTCTTCTATCTACATAGCCTCGTCCATCCTTTGTCCAGCTTTTAAGATTCGTGTTCATTATTTCAAATACTTTGCAAGTTAAATGTTGAAACTCTTCTTTCTTATCTTAACTTCACTTCTTTTGACTTTTGTCCATTCCTGCGATGTGTATATAACGTCTTTTATTTCGACCCGTTCTTGACATCCTTAAAATTTGTTGGGTGTGAACACCTCTAGCTTCTTTCCCACCTAAAGTAATGATCATTACACATATATATATTATAATTATATATATTGATATAATTATATCATATATAATATATATAACTATATATATATATATTAATAGTATTAGATATAATATATATTATATATATTATATATATATATAATATATACTTAATATATATATATTATAATTACATATATATATATATATATATATTATATATAAATATATATATATAATAATTACTTACTAGTAATATAATATATTATATATATATATATATAATATATTATATATATATTTATATATATATATACTATATAATATATTAATATATATATATATATAGTATATTATATATATATATTCTTAATATAAATTTTTTTTAGTTGCAAAGTCCTACTCTTTAAGTAAATAAATTTAAGAATGGGCAAAAGGAAGTGTGTTAGCATTAGTTCAGTGGCCTTCAACAAAATTCCCCGAGAGATTTTATTTATACATTTACTCGGATTCACTTTCCTTATTATTATTATTTATTATTAATTATTATTATTATTTTATTATTATTATTATTATATTATTATTATATATTATTATAATTTATTATTCATTATTATATTATTATTATTATTATTATTATTAATTATTATTATTATTATTATTATTATTATTATTATTATTATTATTATTATTATATTATTATTAGTTATTTATTATTATTATTATGTATAATTATATTAATTAATTATTATTATTATTATGTCATATTATTATTATTATTATTATTATTATTAATATTATTCATTATTATATGATCTTGACTTTTCGTCTTGGTTGGATGTATTAAAAAAGAGAAGAGCGAAAGGAAAGAGAAGAACTGGAAGGAAGAAATAGAAGCCTACCAACAACTACAAGAGTAACTACAGGCAGTTTCGGATTGTGATTAGAGTTTGGTCAGCATAAAAAAAAAAAAAAACTTTGAAGAGCCCATAAAGAAAATAACCTAAATCAAGAAAATTACAGGTGCAAAATTTAAAATTTTTTATGCAAAATCAAAATTCTATATTAGAGCACATTAGGAGCCAAAACAAGTTTAGTCTTGGTTTCTTTTGACCAAATAAAATCAAATAAAAAAAATGGAGCGAGCAAAAAATTTTCGCATTTGTCTATTCTTAAAAAATTAAAATTAGCCCAAAAAATATTATGCGAATAAGCTTTTAAAATAATATAAAAATTAAAAAGAAAATTTGATATTCGACACAGTCGCGGCACATATGAAGCCATTTCTTCGCCCAACCAGTTCTAGGGCGCAGTTCTAACCAAACTTTGCCCCTTTCCTATTTTTTCTTGCTACAATTCCAGGCACCAGCCCATTGGAAACTCCTATGATCCTAGAAATACGCTTCTTGAGCAGCTCTGCGCGGAGAGACGGATTTAGAGGACAACATCGCAAAAAGCTTACTAGTTCCACTGAAAGGGTTAAATCCCTACCTGAGGGTATATAACTCAAGGACTAGTTTCGCCAAAAGGAAAACCACATTTCGCGCGAAAATAGTTCTCTTTATTGCCCTCTAGAACCAAGAGTTTCGAGGCCAGAAGGCAGAGAAGATGCTTCGCGCTCCCACTGCACAGGGCGAAGCCCTTCCTTGCGGAGATGCGTAAATAACAATTAACAATATTAATAATAATAAATTAAAAAAAAAATAAATAAAAAAAAAAAAAAAAAATATAATAATAATAATAATAATAATCAATAATAATAATAATAAAATGTAATAATAATAATATAAAATAATAATAATAATAATAATAATAATAATTATTATTATATTATTATGTTATTATTATTATTATTATTATTATATTATTATATTATTTAGATTATTATTATCATTATACTTATTATTAATATTATTAGTTATTATTATTATATTATTATTATTGTTATTTAATGTTTGACATCATTAATTATATTATTATTATTATATTATATTATTTATTGATTATTATTATTGATTATTATATCATTATTATTAATTATTATCTATTATTATTATTATTATTATATTATTATTATTATTATTATTTTAATATTATTATTATTATTATATTATTATTATTATTATTGCTTATTTAATGCTTTGACATCATTATTATTATTATTATTATATTATTATTATTATCATTAATTAATTGATTATTATTATATTTTATTATTATTTATTATATTATTACCATTTTTTGTTATTATTATTATTATTATTATTATTATTATGTATGTTATTGGTTAATTATAATGTTTGACATCCATATTTATTATTATTATATTATCCTAGATTATTATTATTCATATATTATTATTATTATTATTATTATATATTATTATTATTATTATTCATTATATATTATTATTGCATTATTATTATTAATTAATTATTATATTAATTTATTAATTAACTAATGAAATGAATGGAATTAATTAATAAATTTAATAGAATTTTCATTAGGCGGATGATTTAATAATAATAAAATTAATAATATGCTACGAACTGATAATATAAAATTTTAGGAAGTAAATCAAATTTTGATATCCCAAATTTAGGAGGCATAACCAGTAGTAATGAGGTACGATCATTAGGGAGGCTGCCCAACATTGCCAAATGTTGCACATAGCAACATTTGCAATGTTGCACGAGATCCAGCGCGCGTAGCGCGCGTACATATGATTGTATTTTTTAATGTATGTAATTTTATGTACCTATATGCAGGTGTCTTATATATTATTATTATTATTATGATTATTATTATTATTTTATTTATTATTATATTATTATATTATTATTATTATTACTCCTACCCCCCTTTTTTACCCTCCCCCCCTTTTTGTATTACTTTTTTGTTTTTGGAGCTACGAGATCGAACAAAGTATCGATTGATATGTTGAGACTGCAGTCATCAAACATAACACGAGATTCTGATTATACACACATACACACACAACACACACACACACGTTACCCCCTTACCCCCCCTTTTTTCTCCCCCCCCCACCCCTTACCCCCTACCCCTTACCGTTTCCCCCTACCCCCCTTTATCTGCTTGCCATGACTACATCACCTACTCTCTCTCGCCCTGCAACACACACACACACACACACACACACAACACACACACACACACTTACGTTTCTGCGCGCGCCCGTTTTTTGCCCGTTCACCACTGCCCCGCAGCCTTCGCACCGATCCGCTTTCCGGCCTCCGCCACCGCCTCTGCCGCCGCCACCCTCGGTTTCGCGCTCGTCTTTCGTTCGCATCGTCATTGAGGAGATGGGGTTTTTTTATCTCTACCCCACCTTTCCCCCATTCTCTTAACTCCCACTATAAAATTGGACGGGATGGAATCGAATCCCGTCCTTTCGGCTGCTCCAGCACGGTGATCGTCAGGTAAGTATAGGACTTATCTGACCGTGCTAAGCGGCCTTTCAGACCTTATTTGAAATCATGTTTATATAGAAATTTTAGTTCAAAATGTGTATTAAAATATGAAATAAATGAAATAAAATTTATCTTCCCATCCATGCTTTATATGTGAGCTCAAGCTTAATTAGTCTAATGAGGTTTGTCGTTAAAAGGCCGCCTTATCGAAGAAAAGCTTAATCCCTGTAGGCTTCACGCGTTAATTGCCTTTTCGTCGATATTCTGACCGCATAAGATTACGCCCTGCCCGGCTATGAAGAAAGACGCTTCCTTGACAAAATTAAACTCTAACTATCTATATATATTATAGTATAACTATATAATACTATAATATATATATATATATATATATAGTATATATATATATAATTACAATATATTATATATATATATTACAGCCATATATATATTATATATCATATATATATATATATAACTATATATATATATAAATATATATATAATATAGCATATATAAATATATATATAACTATATATATATATACACTATATATAATATTATTATATAACATATATAATATATATATATATCTCTATATCCTATATATATATATTTACTGCCCCTGCTCTATTAGTATAAATATATATACTATCATATATAGTATATATACTATACCTAATAATCATTATTATATTATTAATATATATATATATATATATATATATATAATATATAATATTATTATTATTATTATATTATTATTATTATAGTTTTTATTATAAAGCTACGAAAGTGTTTTAACTCTGTTCTTCTTCTCTTCGATCCATTTTTCCATTCTTCTTTTTTATTTTTTCTTGTTTTTTTTTTTTTTTCTTCTTCTTCTTCATCATCACAAAATCCGCAGCAAAAACAGCAACAGTCATAAAGGCATTAACAACAACAACTAACAGCAAGCAAACAAACAACAACAACAGCATCATCAACAACATCCAGCCAACAACAACAACAACAGTCACCGCCGCCACGACAACAAGACAAAAAGAACAACATGAAAGCAACTATCACCCCAAAAAAAAAGCGCCTAGATGAAAGTGTTTGAACCAGAGTCACATAGGCATTTAATGCCACTCGATGCATCGATGCCATCGATGCATCGCAAGCCAGTAATACATTATCTGCCCAACGACATCGCACACACACACACACACACACACACAACACACACACACACACACACACACACACACACACACACACACACACATCACACACACACACACACCCCAACCACACAACACACACAACACACACACACACACACACACACACACACACACAACACACACGCCACATTATTCATACTGCTTATTATTATTGATTATACATTATTATTATTATTATATTATTTTTACAAATATTACTGTTATCATTATTATTTATAAGTTGAAAACGCACGTCGTAATAGAAATCAAATTATTATTATTTTACTCTACATCACGCACACTTATTATTACTGTTATTATTATTATTATTATTATTATTATTATTATATTATTATTATTATTATCGATTATATTATTATTTATTTAATTATGTATTCAATTTATATGAAAAATTCTACCACCAATTGCTAATTAAACAAAATACCTGAACAAGAAAAATTATTAGTATTATTTTTTAGTCTTAACAGGCAGACGTAAAAACATACGTTCTGCCTTACTTGCGATTGGACGATGTAAACCCTATCTCAATTCACCCTCCACTGTGGTTGGTCGAGAATTATAAATGGTCCCTTGTGATTGGTGGACGTCAGCCTTATCTCTATTACCCCTACATTGTGTTTTGGCGAGAATTATATACGATCCCTTGTGAGTCTAATCTCGTTTCAAACTATAGTCGCTCTAGCTGTCGAGCTGTGAAGAAGTTCTCTACTCTATCTTAAAAGTGTTCCGCTTCCAGAAAGAACACAATATGATTCGTCATTAATAGGCCTTACCTCTGTACAAGACATATCAGTGGAGTTAATCAATACCTGGTCTTGTGGAGCTTGCATGCTTATATAAAAGAAACTCCGCAATGGCAACTAATTGCTTCACCTGTGTTAGTAAATTCATCATATTACAACACACGGCGCCTGTTTACATGAGTCCCGCCTGAAATTACTGCTGCTATATGTCAAAACAAATCCGAGACCTTGGCCTTAACTTGATTACTTAAACCCGTAATGCGGCTTTTAAAACTACTCGAAAACAGTTATCAGCCAGAGCAAAGGAGCAAAGGAAAAACAGCTTACTCTAACCTTCTCTAAACATGCGAACACCATCGGCGTGGAAGTTAGACTATGGGAAAGGACTAGTGGTTTAGAAGCATTTGAACGTACTTCACATGGATTCTTCATCTCAGGAATACAGCGGCTGAAGTGTATGTCAGAGGTAGGCGGAAGGGTGATAAGGCATATGAAGAGAGTGAGTGTGTTATCTAACTATGTAACAGTCGTTCATTATATGTTATACGAGGAATACTACGCATTCAAGAAAATGATGGTTGATGATTCTGATACTGTTATTAAACGATTCCTAGACACTATCGATGTGCAGAAATTCATACATCTTCTTAGAAAACGATGGGCTGAAAGCATCTATGCTACCGATCCAGAGGCCAAACATACTATGATATCTGAGAGGGAGCTTTTTACATATGTGCTTTCGGATGGCATCGGTGAGACACATAGCTACATGATAGACAACGACATAAATGACTGGCATATTTGTAAAGATTTACAGAGTATTAATCTTGAGTCTTCGTGAAGTTTCTGTGAATGTCTATATCAGTGTTATATACCCTTATAAATATTTTTAATATTATTGTAAATGTAATTAATGTTAAAATATTTAATATTCCAGTGAGTATATTTAATGTTAAAATATGTAGGTCTGCGATTATTAAAGTTCTAGGTATGTAGTAAAGGTTTTAACTGAAGTTGGTGCTTTAACATCGTCGAGTAAAACGTTCTGCATAATATATATATATACTATAATTATATAATATATAATAATATATACTCTATATATATATATATATACCCTATATATATCATATATATATATTATACCATATATATATATATATATATATATATATGCCCTCTCACCATAGCTTCGAAAGTTGCATTGTACATCGAGCACGCTACGAGCATGGATGTGGGCAAATTCATGTTCTTCAGCCCTGCTACATGTATGGTGGCGGGTCCCACAGGCTGCGGGAAAACCTTTCTGCTGTTAAACATATTAAAGGATGGCGGAATTTTTGAGCATACACCTGTGAAAATAATCTGGTGCTATAGTGTATTCCAGGAGAAGTTTAATGAATATAATAATATAGTAGAATTCCATGAAGGGGTATACGATATTAAATCATTGGAAAATGTACAAGGTCATAAAGTTATAGTTCTGGACGACATGCTGCACAAGTTAAACGAAGATATAGCTGAGACGTTTACGGTGTATTCCCATCATTTAAATATATCTGTATTTTTCATTACACAGAACATTTTTCATCAAAGCAGGCACATGAGGACTGTTTCTTTAAACACTCAGTATCTGATTCTGTTTGGACAAAGAAGAGATATGAGCCAGGTCAATGTTCTAGGGTCGCAGATGTTTCCGTTAGCAAGAAAAGAGTTCTTGAAAGTATATAAAGAAGTTACTTCGGACCCGTACGGATACTTGCTGTGTGAACTTCATCCTAGGAACACGCATAGAGTTTTGCTCCGCACTAACATTCTACCGCATGAGATAGAAACTGTGTTACATTCCTGAATAATGAGTAGTTTAGATGAAAAGGAATTACCACAGAAACTTGTAGATTTTAAAAAGCTTGAAAACCTGTGGATAGCTCAAACTAATCTGTGTTGATGAGCAAGCTTCATCCAGCTGTGGGCTATGCTGAACTCTGCTTAAACTTATAAAGGGGAATGTTTCCTTTAAAACAGACCTCAGAAGGTAAAGCTTCGTCGACATAGAAACACCATTAAAAAACTCTCCCGTTAACATAAAGCCATCCTGGAAAAACTAAAAAGAGTGGTGTTGCAGAAGGGGGGTGGTGTATTCCTGCCTCTACTTTTCTCAGTTATTGCCTCCTTCTGCATTAACCCAAGTCGATTCTCAAATAGAAGGTCGCCTGTATTGCCCTGTTAGACGCAGTTGGAGAAAATGCCAAATGTAATACTACTTTCATCGTTGCCCCAGAGAGCCCACACTCAGCCCCTACAACAACCACAGCCTTAACGGGGTGCTCTTCCTCACTGCCCAATTTCCACCCCCAATCATCAGCGTCATTTCTCTCTAGAGAATCAACAACCTTTGAGTGCTGCACAAATTCAGCAGCCAGCTCTGCCTTACAGCTTGATCGACCCTAAAGTTGAACAGATAAGCAATTACGAGCAAGAGGTGTATCGGATATTAAATTCAGACATTAACATCCATGAGAAGCGTATCTTATACCAAGATGCAATGCAGAAATTATTAAGTCTCAAGGATTTGCATCTAAAGGGACCACTAAATAAGTCTGACGTAAAGGAAACAATTTTGCCACAAGAAGTAAAACCTGAGATGAAGATAGAAGACAGCTTAAGAAATATCCTAGAGGAGAGCTTGCCAGCCCGGGCTCGCAGATCAGGTCTTACTCTCTATAATATTTTAAAAGAACAAATAGCTTGGAATGAGTTAGGTCAAATCATTATTGATGATGAGATAGTTAAAGGGTCAAACATTGTGGATTTAATAGCTGATCTCTCACGCGATTGGAAGAAGAGCGCTGTAACAGGATGGCCTACAATCAAGCAAGAGCTTCAGACTATAAATTTTCCCCGCTCTTTAATCTTGAACACACGCAGATTAGCAGACTTGGATGATATTCCTAAAACGCCAAGGCCCGATTCTAGTCCTTCAGGCATGTCCTACGCTTCAGATAAATTCAAACGGGTGGTTAAAGGAGGAATAAGAAAAAAGCCGTACGCCAGTCTTAAATGGATTAATTCATAGTCACGCTGTGGTGTTATTAATATTATTAATTCAATTATATATATAACCTATAATATATATATATATATATATATATATATATACTATATATAGTATATATATATTATATTATATATATATATAATATATATATATATATATTATATAATATATATATATATAATTTGTTCATTGTTCTAATTGCTCACTTGTGAATGAATAAATAAATTCATCATATTAATCACTATGTTTTATATTGTTCTTTACCATATACCTTTATATTATCTATAATATATACTATATATATTTATTATTATATATTATATATATATATATAATATATTATAATATATATATATATATATAATAAATGTAATTTTACTCACGCCAGCTAGACACCATGGAGGCCTAAGCGAAGCTGGTTGATAGATATTATTACAGGATGTGAAGCCGCAGCTATAGCATGGTGTGGATTCACCCAAGGCTTTGCCTCGAGGTTCCGCGACATGCGACGGAAAAGAGTTTGAAAGCATATCTAAGGTGGAGGATGCCTTACTCTACATCTAAACCTGCGTTCGCAGAAAATTTCCTACCCGGCAAAACCATCTAGCCCCCTGTCTCGATTAAACGTATCGCTTAATTAATTAGGAGGGCAGCTATCTCTTCTTTTCTG
>JABUQX010043193.1:0-25000 GCA_015478945.1 Trachelipus rathkii
CGTGCTTTCATTATAAGACCTTCCATTCGCCTTCTTTCCTTTATCTTTCTTCTTCTTCTATATCTTCTTCTTCTTCTTCCTGTACATTCTATCTTAGACTAGATACTATCGCTAATACAGTAGATACGTGGAAACGCTGATACTGTTCTCGGATGATCAGGATGTCTCTTCGTGCTATGTCGTGAGTCGTCGTTCTAGTAGTAAGAGCGAGTTCGTGTCACGCTTATAGTAAGTCGCGATGTCACTGTCTACTGTAATCTGTATACGTCATGGCTATCGTCCTTCCTTGTATCCTTCACGTAACTGCTGCGCTGTACCCACTGCAACTCCGCACCGCATATACGCAGCATTCTGTTGCACTCTTCTTCTTTCTGTGCATACCTTCTTCTTTCATTTATTCTAGGGACTACGAATATTATATATCTTTCTACTCTCTACATTCTCTCTTCACCATTTTTCTTTATTCACAATATACCCTGCGCCATATATTTTGAGCAGTCACCGCCACCGCAGCCTTGACATACTGGCTAGTACACTATGACTCACTCTGCAGTATATAATCCCCATGATAGAGAGTGTTCTCGTACTAGACTATAAGGTCTAACTAAGTTTTTCCACTCCTTCTAATTACTCCCAGACTTTGGTTCGACAGACCCTTCCAAACTGTATCTTTATTCTTCTAAAAAAATAATAACGATTCCTCAACCGTTTAGCTGGTGTGACGTATATCTATCTCAGCCAAGCTACTGTACGAAGCGAGGTTAGGCTATGGGCCTATTCTTATCTAGCACCCCCCGCCGCACGTGGTGAGGTTGATGCCTTCATAACAAAACCTTGCCATCATTTGACTATACGCTAGATAGTGACTGTGAATTATATCGTGTATATGTACCTCTATTATATAAATCTTACTTGGTTATTCTTACTCGTCATATAACAGATGGATTAGAATGAGTCCTTCTTAAAATTGTTTGCCACCTCTCTCAATATCCAAAATATAACTCCTTTACGCTCATAGACTTACGCTAATACTTTCTTATAACGAGTTGATTTGATTGTACGGATATAATGCACTCATAATCATTCTTACTATAATGAGATTTATCACATTTCTATCTGTATATCATACAAATATGTTGGCGCAGCAAAAGCTCAAATCATAATCTCAAATAGCTAATGCATTAATCTTACAATATTTTAATGATAACATCTCGTGTATATATCATAGAATCTCTTCACCAATGGCCTCCAGCTCAATCTACTATATCAACCATGAGTGTGACATTACTAGAAATATTCTCAAAGCACTCATAGTCGCAACTAGCTTGTCATACAAATGGACATCTTAAATGGTTAAAATTATATATACTTCAAGCTAAACCTTTAACTTTGTTTTAACAGCAATTAAATTTACTTAGTAATAATTTCAACCTTAACCTATATATATATATATAAAAGAGTTGCATAATATAATATATATAATAACAATATATTAATAAATGTAAGTACAGCAATTAAACTTTCGGTGTGTAGGTGATGCAATATAATATCCATCAATCACTATCAAAAATATGTATTATGAATATATACATTATTTACTAATGGTCTCTACATGAAACTAGGCAAAGAGTTTATTTTATTTAAGGACCATACTAAGTCATAGTATAATTATACTAGTTCTATATCATATATATATATATTTAGTATTAATCTATTTTCAATAATTAGAATACAGCAAATATATTACATAGTATTATAATATTAAAAAATAAATTAAAACAAAATTAATTCCGTGGCATAACTGTAGAGTAGCTGAGTAACGAGGAAAAAGGGCAGGGATTCGATGCGTTTTTTGGATCCTTTGGTAGCAATTACCTAGAGTAGTTCCTTTTTAGAATAGGGCAATGCTAGTGAAGTACGAACTTTTAAAATACGCTATATCTTTTCTTATATTTATTTTCATAGATTAATAAATAGTAAATGTATACTATTTATTACCTTTTCTTGATTGCACTCATTTAGAAAATCGTCTTTTGTACCACCTAACCACCAAACACCTCTACTCAACCCTTTTCTTAAACCAATCTTCAAGTGTCCATTTTCATTCACCATACATATAACTTTCAAATTATTAAAACTCCTATATTTAATTCATCTTTTCTCAGATACATACAATCATCCATCCTTTTAAACGATCACCCCATATCAACCTATCTTTTCCTAAATCAGCAAGAAAATCTTTTCTCTCCCACATATCACGATATTTTCAATCTTTTAAAGGCTTGATAAGTAGAATCATCAAACACATATTTCCCATTTATCTATATCATAGATTCTTTTAGGTCATTTCTGTCTAGTTCATTCATGCTACCTCCCACTAAGCCTAGTCACTTCTCACCTATCTTATTTTTCGGACACCTGGTATCCACAATCACACATATTTCTTCATTTTTAACTGTTTTTTCTCTCTCAATTACACTTTCACTATAGAAAGCCTTATTTCCTGTTTGATAATCCATATTTATTTTTCCTCTACCATACCCACTCATACTTCCTACCTGTTCCCCCACATTAAAATCACCCATATCACTAACTACTTCCTCTTTCCTTTTACATTGTCCTCTCTTGCGACAGTGAGCAGCAAAATGATATATCGAATTACACAAAATACACCTCCTTATCTCACCAAATTTATTCTTCCTCTTAATTCTTAATTCTTCACTTTTTTCCATTTCATGAGATACACATCCACTTCTTTACTACAGTAATTACGCTCATAAATACCTTAATACACATACATTTGTTAAGATCATCTTTATATATTTATTATAACATCACAAGCATATCATCTACTACAATAGCGATATATACTTATCTGCCTATTTTATATTATTATACTAGTTACATATCACCTATCCTACTAGGGGCTTAGTCCTTTAAGTACTTATGTTTCCTCATGATTACGCTCATATTCCAGTAAGTGTCTATATATTACATAATATCTTACTCTAAATCAACTCTACAATCATTATTCTATTATATTATATATCATGTAACTTTATATTGCTTGATATTCCTATCTCTATGCTTTCTTTTATTCACTACCTCACTATTTTATAAATATATAAATAATTCTCATAGTATATCTGTCATATCGTATCACAATGAGGCCGATGCTGTCATTGCAACTGAAAATAAACTAGCTGAATAAGTAGTAACCAAGAAATGATATATTAGCTGAATTAAGTTACGCAAGTTGTAATAAGATACACTAACTGAAATAAAATATACTAGCTAAATTTATTCATAACCATCTAGTCTTCAAAGAATAATAATTGAAATCTTAATCAGTTTGTAGATTTTCGGTATCACCAATACCTTCAACATATCTTTATCGCACACTTTAGATATACTTACTAGCAGGTCATACTTTTCTTTCTCGACCTGGGAACACATTGTCATTGCCAAAGAGATGTGACACTCACAGCTAACTACTAGACATGCAAATAATTTTCTTCTATATTCTCTACACGACTTCTATTAAATATATGGCATTAAATTTTAATGTTTCTATATCTATTAATTTATTTCTAATTACTAGCCTTGCAATACGTACGATGAGGTCTTAACTATATACCAAAATTCAATCTAGACATATATAGTATTATACTCTCCTTCAACTATCTTTTTAGTATTTAGCTCACTTATCATCGTATGAAACTATCCACATTATACTCAATAATCAAACAACAACATTACTAACTACTACGATAAATCTAAGAGCGTACAATGTAAGTATATATATAAATATAAGCTATGTTATCCAATCATAGAAATATAAACTCTATAATACTAAGATAATGAAAAACTACATTAGAATAAACATTACTTTCATTATATTAGTTAATTTTGAAATCTACTGTACTTCAATTCATATTTATAACATTATTAAAATTACTCATAAGTGTAGATATGTTAATTACTATTATATTAATGATATAATAAGTTATAATACATATTCTTATTAGTCAATTACTCATATTATATTCGAGAGGATAGTAATATATATTATAAATGTAGATAACTGGGGTCATTATGTGATTAAAATCTATAAGTTATTCAATATCGATAAAGTAATAAAACAATCTTATATTACTAAAGGCTTATAGAATAGGCATAGATAATCAATATTAAAAAATATAATAAATAAACAAAATAAAAAAAAAAAAAAAAAAAAAAAAAAAAAAAGGCCCTAGAAAAAATAATATTAAAAGTATTTTTAAGCACAATACAATATATAAAGATGTATAACAAAGCATATAACATGTAATACTACATACTATATATTAGAAATAGATTATAATAAAATTACGTAATTTATATACCAAAAAAAGAAATAAACTAAATAATATAGTAATAATAAACAGTTCATAACTGCTCTGTAACTCACATTTAATAATATGTCACTATATACAATAGCGCTAACAATAATCCATTTCTTCTGAGTAAACAGTTCTTTACAATAGCATTATATTTTTATGTATACTATATCGTATTATTAAATTAAATACTATATTTGATTTGTGACTATTATAAGTACCAATATATAAGGTTATTATATACTAAAATAAATTTTACACTGTAAATATTTCCAAATTTATCATCCCAACTTTAATACAGCCCTCAAGATTTCGAACAGAAGCAGCAAGTTGACTAAATTTTTCAGAAACTTATGATATCTTTATTTTTTATAATTATTCTAGCCTCTGTACATACATTATATATCAAAAGATTGTATACTTATATACCGACACTGAACCATAGTAATAGTCAGCTACTACTTTCTATACTCATAGTATTTACACCATTGATGACTTATTAATAAAGTAGCATATATATAATATATATATATAACTAACAGTCCTTCTGTAGGCGGCTTAACGTGGCTCTAAATATATTCTATGAAGTAGGCTTTAGCAAATCAACATATATATCATATATATGTTATAATTTTATTGAGCATCACTCGATGATAAGTGGTAACTATTTATATAAATATTATTTGTAACGAGATATCAAAATAAATAATAATCGATACTGAGGCTCACTTATATCTCAGTCAATTAGAATTAGTTATATAATTATAATGATAATATTCTAAAATGATTTCAAACACAAGATATATATACTCTAATAAAATAATAATAATAAATATATATTATCATAATATGCATATATATATATATTATATATATATATATATATACATTTCTTATCGGTTTCAATCTCATTTTATAAAGCGAAACAATTTTTCTTTCTTTTCACTGACTATGTTTTCATGTGCTATTTTTTCATAGCATATAATATATAATTATATTATATATAATATATATATATATATATATATATTATATATTATATATAATATATATATATTTATATATATATATATATAATATATATATTAATATTTAAATATTTATTTATATATATATTATTATATATATATATTTGTGAAATATAATGTGGAGAAGGGTAGGTGTATAGATATACTAGAAATATTACGAGGTGTATTCGCAGCGGACTTATATACCGTACATACTATAGTAAACGTAAATTTCATTGATTCCGGATCATATTTCAGGTATCCGTACATGAACTGAAATAAATCCTACTCTATCCGTAACACTATCTAATTAATATAAAACTAAGCAATAAAGTAAGCTATGGCTCAAGAACATATGAAGTATGGTATCATATAGGCAGACATATACATCCTCGCTGTACCATTGTCAACATATAAATAACATCCTTTGCAAATCCCCTTCATATAGCGCTATTACAGAAAATTCACGAAAAAGGAATTTAGATTCTTTCTACCATTTCATCATATAGATATTACTTAAATCGATAATACGATTCAACATTATACTTTCAATTCATTATATATATTAATATACATAGAGTTCAATTTTATATATAACATTATAACTATTACATCTCTTAAATAGATCATTATAAATAATGAGCTCCAAAGCCCGATATATTTTATAGGCTTATAGGATATCAGACTCCAAACACTAAGTTATTATAAATAACAGAATAGCTATAAATCAACCTCGTGTGTCTCTCGAGATCATACTGTTTTCAGTGCAAAGCCTCACAGTACTCTTTACAAAGTGTCGTTCCGCATAGTATAACATAGTTGTGAATACGCTAAGCAAATATTTCAACTTAAGCACTATGATAGTAGTTGAGTCAAATAATTAAATCATTCTGTGGTGAAATTAATGGATTTGTTCACATTAAAATCAGTATAGTATTTCCTCTGGAAAGATGGATACAATATAAGTTAGCCATAAATAATTATTTAATATTTAGTTAATTAAATTGTAATTATGTATATAAATAATAATTATTATTATATACTTGCTAATTGCTTAGAAAAATGGGGAATTATAAAAAAAAAATTTATCTGATATGATGACTATACTGATCAGGTAACTTATACACATCTAACAGTTTGCCTTGCCCTAGACGAATAAGGAACCTATTTTTTAAGACTCAGTAGATTAACAAATTGCCACCGTTACGCTAAGTATATATATAATCTACTATTTCTATATAAATAAAATATAGGTATATCGAGTAGATAATATATATGCTGAGAGCATCTCATTTAAGTTAGACTTCGTAACAAAATCATTATATATATTTATATATATATATACTATAATATATATATATATATTTATATATAAATATTATATATTATAATATATTATATATATATATTTATAAAATACTTGCTATATTGTAATTACGCATTAAGAAGATGCAAATAAAGATAGAACATTATATAGTGGATCAGAATTAAGAAATATACTACCTATATATATCTTATAAATCATGGATAGAACTATCAATACGCTGTTTGGCGAATGAGGACAATAATATATCACGATGCTAATAACACTAGAAACTATCCTCCAACCTATATATATAGCTCAAATAAGTTGATATCTCAAGAACAGTTATATAGATAAGCAATTATACTCGTAGCTATCCGTTAAAGTATATAATATTATATAGCGACATGCACAAATAGGTGTATTATAGCTATTTATATATACTGTCCTAATATATATATATATATCTTTGTTCTTTTATATTTTAGATGTTATAATAACTTTATAACATATTATATTTAAATTAATAGCTAATTAGAAAGATGTAATAAGGAGACATTAATGGGAGATAAGAAATATAAAATTAAAATTATTAAAAGCATACGTGACATAATTAACTTATTATTAACATTATTATGAATATTGTTAGTGATATTAATATAAATTGGTGAGATTATGCAATATATATTAACAACTATATAATTATAATTTATATATATATAATATATATATATATATATATATGAATATATATGCTTGCTTTTTAATATTTTTTTGGGTATACTCTCTAAGGCAAGTAGGACGTTGCTACTACTCTATCACTATACTTATTTTTCCCAAAAGCCGCCACTGATATATATATTAATATTATATTATATATATATATATTATAATATAATATTATATATATATATTATATATATATAATATATATATATATATATAATATATATATATTATTATATAATATTATATATAATATACATATCTATATATACATATATATATAATATATTTAGTGTCATGAATAATAATATATCTTTTGCACCTATACATTGTGGAACGGCCATATAATACAATTATGATGATAAGATTAAATGAGATCCTGACCAGATCAATATTTATATTAATCGGAATTATTGTTTCTCAATTTAACGTTAGAGTTAGATATTCTATTTAAGAATACTTTTTATAATACTTTATATATATATATATTATAACTATAAAGAGATATTTTATTTATTATAAAGCTGTAAATAGTGATATAACATGACTTGATAACCATGATATATATCTTAAATATATTATATCTGGAAGGAAATTAATTTTAACAACTTATCTTACTTTCGTAAAATAAAGACTATTTTATTTTCATATTTCAATATTGGTGCTGATACCATATATATATTCTCACTAGATAAAGATTTAAATGGAATGGAAATTTTAATGTTTAATTATATATTATATAGGCTTTTTCTGATTCTAATTATTGATACCTGAAAAAAGATTTATATGAGATATAATACTTTGAAATGTTACTGATCAGCTACATAATCGTAAAGTAAAATAAGTTATATCCAGTTTTTATTCTTAATAATTTCTGTCAAACACTGTACAGCCTTCCAAGATCAGTAGAATAAATTATAAATTCTCATTGGAATGATCTAATTGAATATACTACTCATATCTAGTCAAGTAAATATAAGTTTATATTTTAAATTTATATATGATAATTATTTAACCTACTAGAACTAACAAAGAAAATATTTATACTAGACATACTTAGAACTCTATATCCAACGAGTGTCCTTAATATAATAATCTATACCGATAAATATCACGATTATATATATTATATAATATTAAATTATAAAATACTTATATATAAATATATATATATATTATTATATATAATATATATATATATATATATAGTTAATTATAATATATATCTATATATATATATTAATATTTCATATATATTAATATATAGTATATTAATATATATATATATATTTATATATATTATATAATTAATCTATATATATATATATAATAATCTTAGGTGGCCGATACATCGTGGTAAGATATATCAATAGGATGGAGGGTTATATTACTAATGCGATATTATCAACAATGATATTCAATATAGTTATTAACTACATAATATATATTAAA
The DNA here is from genome assembly GCA_015478945.1 of Trachelipus rathkii. NCBI lineage: Eukaryota > Metazoa > Arthropoda > Malacostraca > Isopoda > Trachelipodidae > Trachelipus > Trachelipus rathkii. The sequence goes on from JABUQX010043193.1 coordinate 8,868, forward strand.
TATATATTATAATATTATATAAGTGATATATATATATACTATATATTATATCATATATATATTAATATATATATTAATAATATATATATATTAATATATAATATTTAGATATATATATATAATAATATATAGTTATATAACTAATATAATATATATATATATATAGATAATAATAGCATAAACAAAAAGTATTCATATTATTTTTTTATATTAGATTATATGCTTAGGAATATAATATCATACTATAATATATAATTATATTATATAATTATATATATATTATATCATTAATAATATTAATATATATATATATAAATAAAATATTTATATATAGCATTTTATTTACTTCTTATTTATTACTAACAGGTATTAGTATATACCTACACTCTGATGCATTTATTAATTAACTACTTTATATATTATTCGTAATCAGTATAGGGTACATTATATACAATTACATATTAATAAAAAGTTTACTCATAATATACAAATAGTATTTAGTATTTAAATACATATAAAATATGTAATAAATATAAATAACATTTTTCTCATACACTTCTTCAATTAGAAAGAAGTTTTCATTTTCAAATTTTGTATTCCTATGTGAAAGTCCATTCTTTTATAGTTATAGTCGTTATTTTGACAATATTTGCATAAATAAAGTTCAAATATCTCACATATAAGAATGATCATAACAAAACAATTGAGGAAAATAATTATATTAATATATATCTTATTCAGTATATCATATAATTACTAGCTAAAGCGTCAACTCCAATGGTATCACCATCCCAGACCTCTAAAACAAAACCATCTCAAGATAACCTATCCGTCCGCAAGAGAAGTATGCCAACGTACATCACATGCTGAAAAGCAATAAGTCCGAGCGAGAGGTGTTTGCGCAAACACATTGTATTCCGGAGACTTGAACAGAAAATTTTTCAAAATTTAGCTGTTATGTGTTAAATTCTTGCTATAGCCTAGCTTCATTTTATTTTAGATTTTCACAGCTATATATATATATATATACTATATCTATCTACAAAGAATAATTATATAATTATAGGATTGTAGTTATATTATATTATATATATATAAAATATTTATATTAATATGAAAGTAACTTATTATATTTATATAATTAATATAATATATGTATATAGTATATTTACGTTTCATGTTTCACTCAAAATAAATATTGGCAACTTTGCATTGATATATAATATATTTTATACCATAATGTAATAGTATAAGTTAAATAATAAGATATCAAGAGTACTATCACTTTCAGCGAGTATAATATTAGATCAAAATCTATTACTAATACATTCAACTAACTATATAATAATCTTCAATATAATGTTCAGCAACCAGATCTTTGAGTCCAAGCTGTTAAAAAATGGATAAACATGTTGTCTTTTTTAAAATGCAAAACACCAACCACCCTTTAAAATAAACTCAAAGAGAAAGTAACGCACAAATAATACCATTGCTCGAAGCTTAGGCTGTTCAGTTGTTTTGAGATTGCTCGTAAGTCTATATCTTGAGCTAAGAATTTAAAAAACGAATACTCTCTCATACTGTTCACAACATTACACATGGACACTATGGAAAACTATCCTATTACTTTGAACATATTCGTTTCCCGGAAAAATGTGCTCTTTGACGTCAGTTATAATCAAGAATGTATGGTAGTCTGCTCATTACTAATAGGTTGAGTATTTGAGCAATTGAGTATTCATTTTATTTAATGGTCATAATTTCCCCCTTACTCTCGTCATGATCAATACTAATGGGAACTAATTATGAATTAATTGTAGTTTCACTTTCATCCAATGTCTCGACAGATGTTTTTATGACGAGAGCTAGCTGTACCTAGGTATTTGTTATGTTAGCGTTACATGAACTGTAATACATGACATGATATGGCGTTACATGATACTGTAATACATATTTATGGCTAATGATAATAATAATTTATAATAGGCGAAAATACGGTGAGCACATAAATATCAAAAAGTAATGGAGAATTCACAGTCTAATAGTAACTCCTTTGAGACTAATCACTCTATGACATAATAATAATACTCACTTGCCTCTCGTGTTCACATACCTGGTATTTAGACCTCTAATATCAGTTAATTAATGAATTTTTTTTTCCAAATGACATTTATAAACACATAAATTGTGCTATATGTACTTAAGTGGTTTTGAAATAGACATTCGATTTTAAAGGGAGTCAATGTGAAAAGTGATGATAAAGTACGGGTTACCAGAAAAAATCATTTGATCTCAATGAGTCTCAAAACAAATATAAATAAAAAGTTGAACATGAGTAACATAAAGAAGATACTGAAGCAAGTATGTGGGTGTGTTAAATTAATATGAGTGATAAAAATAGGATTGAAGAATTATAGTGATATATATATATATATCATAGTAAGACACTAACAATAAACTCTCTCTGATATGATTAGAATATACTCAAGGCAGGGACTTAGTTATTCTTCAGTAGAGTACGCATATTATTCATAAATAATATTCAAAAATACAGGATAAAAGGTAATAGTTTGTAAATGTGAGTGGATCTACCTTCTTTATTATATACATATATATTGGAGTAAGTAACTTCAGATTTTGATCATATCATATCAGGGGGTGAGTCATAGTAAATATACTATCATACGTGACTATTTTGATCAAATGCCTCACTGCTGCTATATATCTATTATCGATAAGTTATATACTTACTAAAATGTGCTTTTGATGAATAGTTATGATATGAATAGTATATTATATATAATTTCTCTTCATAAATAATGTACTTATTGGTAGTAGAATGTTATTTGAAAGTGAGTACTCACGTAGTTAAAAATCAGATTCAATACTTTTGAATACCTCAGTTATTATATTTATGATGATGGATGGTGAGTGTAGGGCTCATTGGTTATGTAGGATCTACTTAATCTAAGTCAGCTATAATAATTAGTATCAATAATATTCAAAGGTTTTTTATTTACCCCACCTCTACTTAAAAAAGATATGTGAGTATAGAATTATAGTGTATAGAAAATAAACCCCTGTAGAATATCGTATGATTTGAGTATTAAGATATAATAGTATAGGTATGGATGAGGAGGGTATGTAGTGTATACATGACCTGCATGAAGAATAAATAATAGATTAAGTATTATAGAAAAGAGATAAATAATGTAGATTATATAATAAAATGATTATTAATGTATGATTATTAATGTAGATATTAATTTACACTAATGATAATAATAATTTAATAAATATTAATAAATAAATAATATAATAAATGAACATAATAGCAAATTGAAGAATAGAAATAATATAAATAGATAAAATATAAAAATATAAATAGAAAAAATTAATAAAAAAAAATATTATAATTTATTAATATAATTCTAAACTATTAAATAATAATTAATAATAAAAACTCGTGTCTTAATAACATAATTAGTAAAAATATTCACGATTATTATTATTAACTATAACAAAGTAAAATAAATATAATAATATCAATAACACATATGGATTAATTTTGAGATTCACAAAAAATAGAAAAAACAATAGATCAAGAGATAAGTAAAAATAATAATACAACAATAATTACTATTAATCATATATATGAATAAGAAAATATAGATGATATCTCAAAGATACATAATCGAAAAAAAGGCAAATGGATCACTGCAGTATAATATGAGATGAATAATAATAAATCAAGCAGTTTAGATTAAGTTAAATAGGCAAGACTAAGAAGAATAGCAGATGAATGAATATGAATTAGTAATACGATTATATAATACAATTAATAATGAATCAATTATAATAGAATAAAATAATAAATACACTTAAAATTAATAATCAGAAATATATCAATAAAAATATAATCAGCATAATTAGCCAAATCAATAGAATGATCATATAAGTAATGAGAAAATAAAATATAATAATAATTTAAAATAATTATTAAATAAATTGAATAATAAATGATTAATGAATAATAATAATAAAATATTTGATTATATAATAATAATAATTTATTAATAATAATAACTCGTTATGCGGATAAATTTACATGGCGATACTACGCTAATTTAAATGCAGCTTTATCACCACAACCTAGTAATAAAAAAAGCTTGAAATATATCATTGATCACATAATTTGTCCAGATCATATCATATCATATCATTAAATTGATAATAGAAGTTAAATCACCTTGAGAAAATCTTAAGAGGGAATCACTCTCAACGTTTACTTTTATAAATAGAAAATTCAAATATACTAAAATAACAAAATCTGATACGAGTATGTTTTATTCGATTTCTTATTATTAAGAAATTGAAACGCATCCGAGATACGAATTTATGCCTTATATACAAATCAGTAATTTTTAAAAATCTTGCAATCAACTATTAAGTCATTAATAATTGACGAATTACTATGGTTTATTTAATATTAAGTATGTGTTAAAAATATACAGAAAATTCTCATGGCTTAATTATAATGAAGGGTAAAGGAGCGGCTCGTGACCAAAAAAGTACAATCGACTTTACCTTACAAACTAACGAGTCGCCCCTGATATAGGGACATATTACTACTATTTGAATGAGAAAAAATAAATTATATTATATATAACGGAGTTAAAAATGAATTAACAGTGAATATAATAAATATAAGTGATAAATGAGTTATAATATAGACATTCAAACTAATATGATATAACAAAATCATTATTTACCGTAATTTTCGCAATAATATATAAGATAAAACCTTTAACTATTATAGGACCCTTATACCTATCATATCCTATTCTGTTATTACGACATTACAAATCTTATAGTCAGGTAATCAATAATATATACTATTAAGCAGGTAGTAATAGTACTATGTACTCATCTATAAACGTGATATGAATATTAGTTATATGATATCAAGCGTGGAGACAAGTGTGGCCTAAAAAAAGAATTATATTAGAAGGACACAACAATCTCTCCCTTCATAAACATAAATGAATAGTCTTGAACAAAGTCGCTGGTCGAAGAATTACTGAGATAATGCATCATTACAATCATAACATAAATATATTACAGGCAAACTAAAAGCAGCTTAAAAATCAAGAGAAACATGTTAGGTATATATTTCTATAATTATCCAAGAGTTGTGTATCAACAGGAACAGGATACGAGTATCACTCTGAGATGATAGAAACGAAAATGACTATATAATCCAGCAAGTTTTAGTATACGCACTGGCGATGTTTAGAGAAATAGGGAATCTCAAAATTGAGTGGTCTTTACTTAAAAATGAAAGGCTGACACTCTTCCCAGAGTGAATTCTGCCCAATGAACGCAAACATGAGTGATATATATTAATCCAGACGATTAAATCTTATAGATCTAGAATACCGAGCAAAGAGATTTATAAGATGCATATTTAAAAACAATCAGTTCAGGGTCCTTCTGTCTGATCATCATCTTGGGTATAAACGAGTAAGAGCAAGCATGTGAATTCCTAGATGAACCTTACGGAGCAATAAAAAAGCGATAGAAGCTTTTCTTCAATATGAACCTCTACATTTGCCGCTAGTTGTCGATTAGTCCGGGAGTATTCTAGAAGCGGCCAATAATAAAGTATACCCTAAGACTCTTTCTAGAGTAATTTGTAATGCAGAATACACCTATAGGTTATTACCTCCTTCGGAACGCTCTACGATCTCACCGACTAATTCTATGAGCGTAATATAGTGTGTTAATTTGGTATCTTTTGTTGTGACTTTTCTACAATGATATCGTTGTTGAACACATATCTCTGTAGATACGACACATTCATAGCGTCCCGTAAATTAAAATAGGCAGGAATCATCACTCTAGTGAATGGTTAATCCAACCAAATTATATTGAACGAATTGCTGGTTGTCCTAAGAAGGGTATTTACATAAGCATAGAATTCTCTAGGAATACTTTTGATTCTAGAATATATATTAGAAAAGTGAATTACGACGAGAATGCGTGCCATCACTTATGTGATCTGTTTTGTAGACAGCGTTGCTAAATTATAGTGATCACAATAAATTGGAGATTATATAAATTAAATTCATAAGCTTGTAATAATAAATTGTTGCTCAAATTTTAGAACAATCGATTCTCCTAATAAATCATGGGTTAGACAATCAGAACTGAAGATTGTGTCAAGCTTTAAGATAAATTATTCACTTCATTCCTTGCTTAGTTTATTAAATATTTATTATTATTATTTATGGTAATATATACATAGCCGCTATCAAATATGAGGAGTATATAGTAAATAACTTATATAATCAAATGATTAGTGATTCAAAGCTCATACTACATATATTATATTTATATATATATATATATCACCTCTGAAAAGTACTTTAAAATTAATATATATATAATGATATATATCATCTTAATTTATACTACATATCAGATATTTCAAAATAGCAAAGTATATTATTATAGTTATGAGTTTTAGAATCTATATATATATATATTATATGGCTACTCCGAGTACAAAATAAATTTGAGCTACCGCTTCTACTCATATACTATATAAAACATAGGCAAATGGACTATCATACTATATGGTCCTACTATAGTATCTATATATATATATATACTATATACCTATACTAATATATATAATTATACTATAATAAGGGTCCATATATATCTGAGTGCATACCTATAGGATTTGCCTACTAATCATAGGGCCTTCTATATTTGGATAAGAAACTACACCGCTGAAAGCATGTTTCAACCCTGCTTGCGGCATATATCGAACGTTGGGCCTAGCAGCAATCATCACGTGCACATCGTGTTTGACGCCTCCAAGCAGGGCCCCAAGCCCTATAACTGCGTAACAACACGACTTTGACGACTAAAAGAAAAGAAAACCAGAGCAATACTTAGATCATTGTGAATATTCGCGTAACGGACCGAATGGTGGGCACCCACTATAAAACAAATGTGTTTGTCCTTAACCGTCGATACTGATTCGGAGGCTGGGGCCGAACAAGTTATCCTTACCTATGCAAAGTGAGAATACTACTAATTTTATTTTTTACTTGTACATAACTGGGGTGTTCCACCATTCCCTTAAGTATTCAAATATAACGTTCTTGGCGTACGCGTCTAAATCTATCACACCCACACCTGTTCGCCCCAGGCCGACTGCGAGCGGAAAAGCACGACGAGTGCTTGTATGTGGTTGTGTGCGAATGTTCTCACCATATGGAAGTATTGTCCGGGCTTCTTCTCTTTATAGTTCATATCGTGAATCTGCTAGGTCAATACACTTGCACGTATATTTGCTAGGGTGCACCGTTCGATTCCAGCAAGGGTGAAATGCTTTAGGATGTTTTTTTTTATACAAAAATTCTTACATCTGCAAAAATTTGCTTATTTAATTTTTATTCATTTATATATATATTATATCTAATAATATATATATATATATATATATATATACTATATATATATATATATATATATATAATATATAATTATATATATATATATATATATATAATTATATATATAATATATATTATATATAATTATATATAGCTACCAATCAATTATACAATTTATATTATAGTGGAGAAGTAGGATCGAGGTGGAGCATTTTTGTAAGACGCTAGCGTTTCTATACATATATTCCAATATGATATGTTATTGTTTCTTACATCAGTTATTCACTATTATATTTAGTTATTTATAAAATTATTTTATGAATAATATGTTATAGTGTGTGTTATACTACTGGTATAAATTACCTAAATTAAAACCATGGAAGAAAGGTGGAATATTAGTAGAAAACACTAAAATCTGTTCATAAACAAGAATCAGACATTACACTGGAAGATAAAGCACTGAAGATATATCGAAACCGCGAAATATATTAATGAAACTATAAATAATAGGGAAAATAGAAATGCTAAGGACACATAACAACAGTATAGGCATGTTCTATATATTATTATATATTATATATATATATATAATATATATATTAATTATATATATTAAATATATATTATAATATCATACTATTTATATATATATAGTATATTATATAGTATAATTATATATAATATTATATTATATATCTATATAAATATATATATTAAATATATATATAAAATATAGTATTTTATTAATATATATTTTGACAATTTTATTCATTTCTCAGACTTATATTTTAATATTATATATATTATATTATATATACTATAATATTATTTAATTATATATTATTAATATCTTATTAATATTATAATCTTTATACTATATATATATATATAGATATATATAATTATTATATAATTATAATATATATAAACATATATCATAATATTATATAAGTATATATATATATTGAGTATTAATATATTAATTATTATAATAATAGTAATAATATATTATATATAATATATATATATATATTATATAATATAATTTATTAAATATATAGTATATAATAATATATATACTATATAATATATAATATATTTATATTTATTATATAATCTATATTATTATATTACTTAAATATTATAATATATATATTATATATATATTATATATAATAATTATAATTTATATATATATAATAGGGATATATATATATTATATATATATATATATATATATATATATTATTAATACTATATTATATATATATAAATTAATATATATATAATTATATAATATTATATTATATATATATTATATTATATATTATATCTCTATTCCCTCATTGCAATAAACCTAGTTATAATCAATATGCTAGATATTAAAATAAGAAATAGTTTAGGGAAGTAATAAAAGAATATCATATGATTCCATCTGGGGTCTGAATCAGCACATTGTTGATAGAATATAGAGAAACGCATACTTTCTCTATATATCTACATTTAACTATATATATATATATAATATATAATATATATATTATATATATTAATATCTATATATATTATATATATAATCATATATATATATATTAATTGAAATTAATATATTAATATATACCCAGAGATAAATGTTATATATATATTAAATATATTTAATTTTGCATATCTATTGCTCCAATATTACTCTTTATCCATCATATAATATTAATTGTAAAACTAAATGTATTTCTTTAAAAATACTTAATATTACTAATTTACATTTTATTATAGTACTATTTCGCATTATAAATTTGCTTAATAAAATCAACTAAATATAACATGTATTCCTATGGCAGAATTTTAACGATATATATATATTATTATAGTTATTATATATATATAAAGGTAGACTATTAATATATAAAAATTTTTATAAGTATATAAAGTTATACAATTAACATGTAGATAAAGATCTCTTATAGATTGTTGGAACATATATTAAATTGATTCCTATATTTATTTTTTTACATGATAATTTACACTTATATTAATCACCTACAACCAGAAATGTGCCTAAAATATTGGTTACAAAGAATATTTTGTATTATTTTGCTGGTTTGTGCATCATATATATAGATTATTATACCATTCATTTTGTTCAACTACCATTCTCACACTCTTTCTTCTAAATCTTACTGATATATATATATATATTATATATATATATACTATTGTTTGATTACCTTTCCGATCGATCAAATATTATATTCTAAATCAAGAAAAATCCCCAAATGGGCCTTATTTATAGATTGTTTAAGGAACATTTTTTAAATTTATTTGTTTTCTAATCATTTGATATTTATAAGCTCTTAAATATACCTTATATTATTCTACTATGTAATAGTATTAAATATCGAAATGCTATTTTAAAACTAAAATTAATTTTTATATAACGATAATTATTAAACAAAAAATAGAATTTGATTCTGTGTTGCAATTTTATATAAACGTAGAAGAGGACTCGTGGTAGAAGAGATTTGGTACATGGTTGTAGAAAGAGAGGGGTTTGAAGTAACGTAGATAAAAGTATGGTGTATTAGGTATGATGAGGGGGCAGTCTAACCATGGGTGGTTATGTTAGAATGGTGAGCAGCCTGGGCAGGAGTGTCTCGTAGTTGTAAATATGTTAGTTGCGGTATACTATGTTGTTGGAATTGAGAAATTCGAGATTGGTGGAAAAATTTGGAAAGATCGCTAGTAGAGAAAGCTGCTTGCGCTTTGTTGACTTGGTAGAGTCTGCTGGTGCAATTAAATCGTTGGACATATGAATGTAAAGGGAAACTAAGTTTAGAGTGTGCTAAGAGTATATTACATGAGGTGTACTGTTCGTTATATTGTGTTGGATTAGTATCGTAAGATATCGAGTTGTTTTCAGAGACCTCATTAAATGGTGCCTGATGTAAATATGATTGGCAGTAGATATTATTTGTATATACTAACATTGGGCACAAGTTCAATGTGTGAATTTGTCATTATGTTATGGACTATATTTTAAAATATCTTTTTAGAGAGAATAGGTAGTGGCATGGTTTTTCTAGTGAAAGTGATAGAGAAAATGGGAATTAAAGGGAAATAAAAGTGAGCTTTTTAAATGATGAACGATGATAATAAATTAAACTGGGAATCAACGAGTTGGGTGAAGTGAATATGAAGTTAAAGGAGTAAATGATGTAATAGTTATTCATTTATTGGGGAATGAAAGTATGTTTGAAATGGTATTGGAGCTCTGACTATTAATAGTGGAAAGGAAAAAATTTGTTCAATCACTGATTGTGATCGATGGGTACACAATTGAGATGGAGTTAAGCGTATTTAAGAGAAAACGGATGGTAATTATAAGTGTTGTTGAGACGAGAGAGTCTTGAGAAATGGTTAGGAGGATATATAACTTCTGACGGCTGGAAAACTAGCAAAGATCGGTAAGTGCGGAGAGGCATGGATTGTGGGAGTAGCGGATGCAGATAATCATAAACAGCGCCTCGTAGAATATGTCTGAAGGAGAGAAATAAGTAGAGGTAATTGGCAGACAGAGTCGCAGTTCTAAAAAGGTGCGCAGATAGGAAGGAATGGCGGGTGTGTGGTTTGTATGTGGGCTCATGGTTGGTGGCCAAAGACATGTGTAGACTGGCAAAACCAATGCATAGTGATAGAAGAAAGACAGATCAGAATAGTTAACTATTTCTGAGTACTAACGAGAGTAGTTTAGTCACCAGTGATGAGTGAGAGTTCGTTCTCCGATAGAACACGTATGAGCTGTGCTCGAGTGAAAGTCATAATGGGTATAGTGGTGGATTGTGGTACCGCAGACATTCATGAAGTAACAGGTGCTTGTCGATGGGTAATGAGCTTAGAGTATGACACGGATTGAGGATATTAATTAAAATGGCAAAGCTACAGTAAAATGTGTGAAAATGATGGCTGTTTTGGGCGTGTGTTTATCGACACCGAACATTGCTCGAATCAACATACGAATAATCATCTACCTATACTTCCCTATGCCAGGTAGACGTATCGAGCAAGAAGGGAAAGTGACCCGGCTTGATTTTTCTTATTACCGAATGTGCTTTAGTACGGCGAACTATTCCTCTAATATTTAATCTCATAAGGCATAACTCAAAATCTTCGGGCAAACTAAAGCGTTAACTGTGAAAATAAGGGAAGGAAAGAAAGAATAATTTAATAATAAGTATCAATCTTATGATTAAGTATATATATATATAATAGTATATATATAATATTATATATATATATATATAATATATAATATATATATATAATATATATAGAGCTAATATATGATATATAAATTTTATATATTATATATTATTTATATATTATATATATATATTTATTTAATATATATTATATATATATATATAATATCATTATAATAGTATATATATTATATATATTATACATATAGTAAGTCAAGTTATTGGTTATTGAAAAATATTAAAATTTAATCTGGAAAGTATAATTTTACCCTTCATCTGCAAAGAAAGAAATTGAATAGGAGTTTTATAATAAATCAATAAGGGGTATGATCTTAATAGTATTGCAATTAGTTTCTGAATAATGAGATTCATCAATTAAGGGATATTACAAGAACTAGTAAAACTGCGACTATCGAGGAGAGATGTTAAAGGCAGATGATTATATACATATCAAATACTTACTATAAAATTGATATTGGATATAAATGGGATTTTGAATAGTCAGGAAGTTTATATAGCAAATCTTATGTGCTAAAAAGATTCTGAAGAAAAACGTGGAGCTAATAAAAGAATCGTTTTCTCTATTATAAATCCGTCAAAGGAAGTTTTAGAAATCTTAGTCGAAATTCTAAAAAGATTACAGAATAGAAAAACGTGGAGCTCAATTAAAAATTTATATATAAGAAGATTGATGTAGTACAGTTACAAAAGTGCTTATGGTGATTAATATTAAATATATTTACACAATTTTATGCAATAAAAAAACTTGTGCTAACATTTTAAACATAATTTACATTTAATTTATTAATTAGACACATTCATATAAATTCATCACTTTGTACTGTATCTTATACAAAATTCAGTTAATTTTTTAAATTATTTATTAAACATATTTCTTATCTGTCTTCCGTGAATATTTTTAACGGGTATTGGTTATTAAATAAATTTTTTCATAAGTATGCTTACGCTCATTTAAATATATTATATTAGAAAAGTTGCCATCGTGACGTGTGTGTAAAGCAAAGTTAGGCATATTTTAGGATACAAATTGCTATTGATCATGATAATTCAAATGAAAGACCATAAAAATTGGCGAAAAGTGATATTCAAATACTTGAGAATGTTGCTACTCATAATTTTGTAAATTCCATATGGAACTTAAAGGGAAATTTCAACATATTTTCTTCTCGTTTATTCTATATAAGCAGCTGATAATTCAAAATGACGACCTGATTTTCTTTATCACTTTTTGAAATTACTATATCCTTGTTTTTCTTAAGGTCTGTAAGTGTCTTGTAGAATTTAAGTGGTAAACTATTATTATGTTTTTCAGCAGTTACTATTTCATTAATCAAAATACCTTACAAAATATCTTGATTTAAACTATTGTCATTATCAATCGTTGTCCACTTATCTAAATCATTAAAAAATTGTAAATTGTTGTCCGACCTTTCCTAAGCAAAAGATAATCCAAATCCTAGTAAAGGTTTCTCATCATCTTCAAGAGAGTAATTAAACAAGTTGACATTTGCCTCTTGATATAATGAAGTGTACCATAGACTGTTTAAATATGCAATCAAATTTATGGTTCAAAGAATACGATTTTTTACTTACTATGCTGTTTTTTGTTTTGATGTGATGAGTCCAGCAAAATTGTGAAATCTTCAAGTCTGTTTGGGAAACTGGAGTACCAATGTTGTTGAAAAGGTTTAATTGCCGAATGACAAATTCTGAAATTTCGTTTTATGCACTTTTGACTTCGCTAATTTTCTCTAGAATTATATAAAGACCATAAGAAAAACAAGGATATAGTAATTTCAAAAAGTGATAAAGGAAATCAGGTCGTCATTTTGAATTATCAGGATTACATATCCAAATGTAACTCTATTCTATCAGATGTCAATACTTATGAAAAAATTAACAACCCATTAAAAAATTCTCAGATAGAATTTAATAAAAATTTAAAGCTGATTTGTAAACAATACCCTTCCGTTCATTCTAATAATAAATCTTATATTAAAAATCTGGCACAATTTTATGGATTGCCCAAAATATTAAACTTAATCACCCCATTCGTCCAATCATCTCAAATATTAATTGTGTTACATTCAAATTATCATCTTTGATTTCGACTCTACTAAAACCCTTAATTGGAAAAATTTCAAATTCACATCTTTCTAATACCGTAGAATTTATCAATCGCACTTGATCATTAAACCCATTTACCCATCAATTTTTGAGTTTTGATGTTGTATCTTTTTTTTACATCTGTGCCCGTCCAGTTTAATCTTGACCTTTTGGAAAGATTCATTTCAGAAACTAATTTCACTTTAAACTACCCCTTTGATTTTATTAAAAACTCATCCTTCTTTCTTTGCAACATAGTTACTTTACTTTCGATAGTTTATTTTTCAAACAAGCTTACGGTATAGCCATGGGATCTCCTCTTTCCCCTATTTTAGGTAATATCTTTATGGAATTAATTAATAGAATTTTATTTTATCACCAGTCATCCCTTCTTCTCAACTCTACACGTCTTAGGTATGTAGATGATATTTTTTGTTCTGTTCCGAAACACATCAATATTCACGACATTTTACAATTTATTAATAATATCTATCCTTCCATCTGTTTTACTCATGATCTTTCTCATAATTTCTCTATATCCTTTCTCGACACATTAGTTTCTTGGAAATACTCTCCCCACTTACTCTACTCTGTCTACAGAAAGCCAACTTCTTCTTCTTCTTGCATACACTGGTTTTCTACACATTCTTTCAACACCAAACTTGCTACTCTTTCCTCTCTTTATTTACGAGCCATTAATATCTTTTTCTACAGAAACTAAATTCCTTTAATATCTGTTTCTACAGAAACTAAATTCCTTTCCTCAACTTTTTCCAAACTAAATTACCCACCTTATGTTATTAATTTAGCCTATCACAAAGAGAAGAAATTTTTTTTATAATAGTCACCCTCCTCCCCCTAAAATAACATAACTTATTTTCCTATCCCATTTAATTTAAATTTCAATATTAAAAAACATATTCCCAGCAATATTTGTTTCACAAAAAACAATACTATTCCTCTAAAAAGAATTTTCAGACCCCGTAAATCACTAGTCATTTGTCTTAATGTATTTATAAAATTCCATGCCATCAATGCTCTAGTGTCTATATTGGCGAAACAACTGATTTTTCCAGGAGATTATATCAACATAAACAAGATTTATTAAATGATTATACCAACTCAGCTTTAGCATTTCATCGTTCAGTTAACAATCATAAAATGAATATAAATAAGGCTTCCCCATTAAGGTTTAAAATCATATTAAAAAAAGAAAAATTATGAAGTCTGTTTTTATTTATAATTTAGATAATTTCAACAAGTTACCATGAGACTTCAAATTGGACAAAATACAAAATTCTTTTCTGCTTATGTCAGGATGTCTTGGGAATATCAAGAAGAAGAAATCATAATTGACCAACCAACTCAGAGATCTCCTACATTATTTGTCTTTTGAAAAATTTATATTTTGTCTTATAACGTTAAAATTCTGAAGGAAGCCCTTTGTTGTATCGGGCGAAAGCTAAATTGTGTATTTGTAAATAGTTTTAAATATCAGTTTCTACTGAATGTTTTTGTATGTGAAATAAAAATTAAAGATTTTATATTGCCAAGGGTATAATTTTCATAAAAAATATCAGTTTACGAATAAAGTAAAAAGTTTCTAATTACACTGGTCAACAGTGAAAAATTTTCCGAATTCAAAATTGTTATTTCCTAATCATTTCAACATGGAGAAAACGAAAATGACCTTGAAAATTTCGAATTAGCTCGTCGTTTCCAGATATTGCCACATGAAATTTGGCGGTTGGTTTGGAATATTCCTGTGACGAATCATAATTGGTACTTTATTATTGGGAATAGAAGCACATAATATTTATGATTAATGTAATATATTAAAAGAATTTATGTAAAGTAATGAAATACATATATTACCTTTTAATACACAATGTAAATATATAACCCTTCGGTATATGGTGAGGCATGGCAACGTTACAAATGTACAGACAGCAATTGGGAACCTACAGTTAGTTGGTCGTCTGTGTTAACATGTGGAATGCTGTGTATTTTCTTGTTATATATATATATATATATATATATATATATATATATATATATATATATATATATATATATATATATATATATATATATATATATATATACTACACTAAATTGTTCAAATATATATATATATATATATATATATATATATATATATATATATATATATATATATATATATATATATATATATATATATATATATATATATATATATATATATATATATATATATATATATATATATATATATTTCAGAAATAACATTCAGTTTAGT
>JABUQX010043193.1:30000-32500 GCA_015478945.1 Trachelipus rathkii
GCTTTAATAAATTAGTACATTGAGCAAACAAATTTTATAAATTATAAATAAAATTATTGAACAAAACACAACACTAGCTTTCGCCGAATATATACGGCCTCTTCAGGTGAAGTTTTGACTGACTGTGAGCGAGTCTCTAATTGATGCATTTGGTGCTGAGTATTTTTTCTTTTTTTAGGAGGTTGTTATTTTTTCTGAAATCTTCTTATAGTATTTTGTGTTTTTCATTATTGTATTCTGTAAATTATCTATGTACATTTCACCCTGAATTTTGTTGAAGTTGTTCCTATTTTTTATACAAAAAGATTCGGTCATTTTGCGTTTTTTGTTGTCTGATGCGTAGATGATAGGTTCCATTCCATCTATATTGATTTTGTGGTTTTGATTTCTTCTATGGTGGGTTAGAGCTGAATTCTGTTTATCGGTTACCAGATCATCCTTGTGTTGGTCTCTTCTTCTTATGAAATCAATCGTCTCTCCTATGTAAATATCTGTACAGTTGTTACATGGAATCTTGTAGATGCATTGTGATTTTTCGTAGTTTTTAAATTTATTTGGTTTCATAACTTTTTTTAGAGGTAGGGTGTTAGATGGAGTTAAGATTAAGTTTTTTGGTAAAAGTTTTTTTATATATGGGAATACTGGATAGGGGACTGGTAAATAGGTCAAATTATTTTGGTTATCATTAATGTCATGTGTGCTGAAAAATTTCTTTTTTGCTTTTTTTAATGCTTTGAGTATTATATGTTCAGGGTATTGTAAATTTTTAAAGGTTTTGAACAGTAAATCATATTCTTTTTGTAAAGTGGAGGGGGAACAGATCCGAAGTGCACGTAGGAATAATGAAGAAAGTGTGGCTATTTTTGTATTGGCTGTGTGGAAGGAATACCAGTGTATGTAATTGTTGTGTGATGCAGGTTTACGGTATATTGCGAAGTTTAATTGTGTGTTGTTATTCCAAGTAATTAGTGTATCTAGGAAAGGAAGAGTTTTGTTGTTAGATTGTTCCAGGGTGAACTGTAATTTGTTGTCTATAGAGTTTATATGTGTTAGGATATGTTGTGGGTTAATATTGTGTGGAATGGCTGAAAAAATGTCATCGACATATCTGAACCAATAAATGTTAGAGAACAGAGGGTTAGTGAAAAAATGATACTTTTCTATTAATTCCATAAATATATTACTAATGATAGGTGAAAGTGGAGATCCCATACTTAGGCCTTGTTTTTGTTTATAAAATTTGGAGTTGTAGTGGAAGTGACTATGTTCCAGTGTAAGTGTGATTAATTGTTTTAAGAGGGGGAAAGGGTGAGAAAGAGCTATGTTGTTGTCATTTAAATGTCTTTGTAATAGAGAGAGAGCAAGGGGAACGGGTACTGATGTAAACAAGGATATGGCGTCGAAACTTACAAATTGAAATAGTTGTGGGTTGATGTGCTGAATTTTGTTGATAAAGTCATTGGTGTTAGTAAGGTGTGAAGTAGATATCTTTTTGTATAAAAAATAGGAACAACTTCAACAAAATTCAGGGTGAAATGTACATAGATAATTTACAGAATACAATAATGAAAAACACAAAATACTATAAGAAGATTTCAGAAAAAATAACAACCTCCTAAAAAAAGAAAAAATACTCAGCACCAAATGCATCAATTAGAGACTCGCTCACAGTCAGTCAAAACTTCACCTGAAGAGGCCGTATATATTCGGCGAAAGCTAGTGTTGTGTTTTGTTCAATAATTTTATTTATAATTTATAAAATTTGTTTGCTCAATGTACTAATTTATTAAAGCTAACATTCAAATTGTGTTCATCCTAAGATTTTTAGGGCAATTTTATTATCAAAAATAATATAGTATATATATATATATATATATTATATTATATATATATATATATTATATATATATTAATAATATATATATATATTTATATCATTTATCACTTACACATTTTAATATATATAATATATATATATATATATATATATATATATAATATTATCCATATATCCATCTACTCTTTAGGTTTACATTTTGTTGAACACAACCATCGTGCTCAGCAGAGGACCTATATCTATACATATATATATATATACTATATATATATATATATATATATATATATATAATATATAATATATGTTGTCATTATCGCAAAGCAGACAATTTGACCATCTATTGCTCCACAATTCTGACAAGACTTTTGACGAATAAGAAAGTTAGGGCCAGATGGGGAAATAATGGATACATACCCTTTCCCAAAACAATTTTATTGAAATATTATGTTATTGGTAATTACATCGTTCTGAAAACACATGAAAACAATTTTGTAATATTCAACTCTGTATCTAAAAAGCAAACATAATAATAAAATATTTTGCATAAACAATCATTTTACTATATTTACAAGAAAAATGTTCTTGGTTATTTGCACATAAATTTACTAATTTTTAGCACAATAAAAATGGAAAATACCTTAATTATTTCTCTTTTAGCCT
>JABUQX010043193.1:37500-42620 GCA_015478945.1 Trachelipus rathkii
GACGGTTCGAGTCCTGGCGCGAGTGAAATTTTCCTTCGTCTTATTATTGCAAATTTACCGCAACAAGCATGATGTTCCCTTGTCGGCGTGGCCTGACTTTCGTTGGTTGCTCCTGTAACCCAGGAGCACCCCAGCAGAATGCTGTGTAGCCCCAGTAGGGGGTTAAAAACACCCTTCTAATGGATTTAAATAAGTACGCGTTTCAAGCAGTGATATGAAGCAGGAGACCTTGAAACGTTCCGAGATACTTCTTTTTCTGGAGTGCGTAGATCGGACTCAGTTGGTAGAGCCTCCACTCTTCTTTCATTCTCCATTCTCTAACACATCCTTGTTACCTCACCCCCTCTGATTCTTTTATAACCTATCAATATATTATATATATTATAATATATATATATATATATATATATATATATATATATATTATATATTATATATATTATATATATATAATATTATATATTATATATATATATATATATATATATATATTACAGTATATATCTAATATATATATATATTATTATAATATATATATATAATATATATAATATATATTATATATATATATATAATATATAATATATATAATTTCTATATATATATATATTATATTATATATACTATATATTATATATAATACTATATATATAGTTCTTTTTCATTGAATCATTCAAGCTTTTGAATATATTTCTTTACACCCAAAGAAAAATAGTAATTATTTTTCTCGGCTCGGCTTCCAACTCGACTATAGTTTCTTGCCTGTTTTGAGAATTGAGTGCAGTAACTCTTCTGGCAATAAATTTTTCACGAACAAAATATTTTTTGAAAAATTTAATACTCGGTTCCTTTTCATACTCCGGCTGCGGCTCCCTGATCCGCGCGTAGCTCCGCTAAATTTTTTGCACTATTTGAAATTGTATTAGCACGTTTTCTGGCAATAAATTCATCAAAAAAAATATTTATAGGACAAAATTATACCCAGAATCCGGCTCTTTTCGACTCCGGATCGATCCGGATCCAACTAAGGTTTCTGCATTATTTGAACTTTGTTCAGCACGTCTTCCGGCCAATAAATTTTTATCTAAAAAAATATTGTTTCTGGAAAAATTTATAAATAGGATCCGGCTCTAACTCCGTCTGGCTTCGACTCCGATCCGGATCCGACTGAAGTTTTTAAGCTATTTTGAAAATCTAGTCAGCAGTCTTCTGGAATCATTTTTCAAACTAAAATATTTTCTTGAAAAATATTTAATAAAGCAGATCCGGCTCGGATCCCGACTCCGGATCCTGCTCCGAATCCGGATCCATCAAAGGTTCCAGCACTATTTGAAAATTTTTTTCAGCACATCTTCTTTCAATACAATATTTTTTTCCCAAAAAAAAATTTTTTAAAAAAAAAACATATCCAGGACCCCACTCCCGGGTTCCCCTCCGGGTTTCGCCCCGAATTCCGGCTCCGGTCAGACCTCAGGTTTCTGTACTAATTGAAAAATTGTCTCGACACGATCCCTTCCAGGCTGGCATCTTCTTTCGCTAAAAGATATTTTTATGAAAGAAATTATACCCAATCCGGCTCGGCGACACCGCGCTTCCGAGTTTCGGCTTCGGCTTCGGCTTCGGATCTGACTAAGGTTTTCTGCACTATTTGAAAATCGTTCAGCACTTCTTCTATCAATAAATTTTTTCACAAAATATTTTTCGAAAAAAATCATAAACTCTGGCTTCGACTCCGGCTCCGACTTCCGACTCCGGTACGATTAAGGGTTTCTGCCTTATTGAAATTCTGTTCGTACGTTTTCCTGGCATTAAATTTTCTCCAGCGCAAAAAAAAATATTTTTTGAAAAAAATTCAATACCCAGGCTCCCGTGCTCTGACTTCCAATTCTCGGCTAATACCCCAGCTAAGATTTCCTTTCCGTTCAAATTAGTTCAGAATCTTAGTCAGATCCGGGAACGGATCTGACTAAGATTTCTGAACTATTTGCAAATTGTTCAGCACCTTCTGGCAATACAGTTTTCACCTAAAAACTAAATTTAAAAAAAATTCATATCCAGGATCGGCTCCGGCTCGGCTCCGGCTCGGCTCCCGACTAAGGTTTCTGAACTACTTTGAAAATTGTTCAGCACGTCTTCTATCATTAAAATTTTCCCCCTACAGAATATTTTTTTTTGTAAAAATTCATACTCCTGGCCTCGACTCCATCTTCCGGCTTCCGGCTTCCGGCTTCCGGCTTCCGTCTTCCGGCTTCCGGCTTCCGGCTCTGGCTCCGGCTCCGGCTCGGCTCCGGCTCCCCCACTCCAAATCCGGATCCGATTAAGGATTCCTGCACTATTTGAAAATTGGTCAGCAAGTCTTACGGCAATAATTTTTCATCTAAGAAAATTATTTCTTGAAAAATTTAAACCCAAGATCAGTCTCCGAATCCCGGATCCGGACCGGAATCCGGATCCGGATCTGACTAAGGTTTCTCTGCACTAGTTGAAAATTGTTCAGTGCGTCTTCTTGGCATTAAACTTTTTCACCATCTAAAAACTATTTTTTAAAAAAAATTACTACCCGGTTTCCGGCTCCGTCTCCGGTCCGGCTCCGGCTCGACCTTCACCTTCGCCCTCTGGATCTGCTAACGTTTCCTGCACTATTTGGAAAATTGTTTAGCACGACTTCTGGCAATAAATTTTTCATCTAAAAAAAATATTCTTCTGAAAAAATTTATACTATTGCACCGGCTCTGACTCTGGCTCGACTTCGCTCCAGCTCCGTCTCCGATCCGGATCCGACTAAGGATTCTCCCACTATTTGAAACCGTTCAACACCATCTTCCTGGCACAAATTTCTTCATCTAAAAAAAAAAAAAATTCTTAAAAAAAATTATGCCCAGAATCCGGCTCCGAATCTGGCTCCCGCTTCGGATCCGGATTCCAACTAGGTTTCTGGAACTAATTTCAAACATTGTTTCAGCACTTCTTCTGGCATATCAAATCTTTTCACGCTAAAAAAATATTTTTCGAAAAAATCAAACTATGGCACGCTCGATTCGGCTCCCATCTTCGACTCCGGCTCCTAACTTCCGGCTCTGGATCGCGGATCTACTAAGATTCTGCACTATTTTGAAAATTGTTCAGTACGTCTTCTGCATTAAATTTTTCACCTAAAAAATATTTTTTTTGAAAAATTCATACTCCCGGCTCTCGGCTCCGGCTCCGGCTCCGGCTCCGGCTCCGGCTACGACTTCACCTTCGCCTCCGGATCTGACTAAGGTTTCTGTATATTGAAAATTTGTTTCAGTACGTCTTCTGGCTTAAATTTTTCAACCTAAAAATATAATTTTAGAAAAAAAATCATACTCAGGAATTTCGTTTCCGGCTTCCCAGCTCCAGCTCCGCTCCTGGCTCCGGCTCGGCTCCGGTCCGGCTCCAGCTCTAGCTCAGCTCCAGCCCCACTTCGGCTTCAGCTCGGATCCAATAAGGTTTCCTGCACCTATTTGAAAATTGTTCAGCAGATCTTCTAAAAAAAAATTCTTCCGAAAAAAAATCATACTCCGGCTCCGGCTCCGACTTCGACTCCGGCTCTGACTTCGGATCCGGATCCAGATCCGACTAAGGAGAATTCTGTACTATTCTAAAATTGTTTAGCATATCTGCTAATAAATCGTTCATTAAAAGTAACATCTGAGTAAACCGAAGAATGAGATAGCGTGAGAAATGAAAAAAAATTAGCTTTTTTTGTATAATTAATACATAAAAACATTTTTTGATCCTAAACCTGGAATTGCAATTTTGACTGGAATTGAATTTTTTTAGTTCGACACCTCTCTAAATAAATTTCTGTATCTAAAAAACTATATCTTAGAATTTTTAAAAAATAATTACACCATGATGTTCAGGAGGAATTTTTCTACTAATTTAGATAATAAAAAAAATGTGAAAATTTTGATTTTGCTTTCAAAAAGTAGGGGGTCTAGTTATGAAGTCTCCCCTTAACCTTTTGTTTTAGTTGCAAAGCATATCATCAAAGGGTTCCGAGTCTGCTTGTCAACATATGGGGGACTAATAACAGTCCCCATGCCTTAATTAAGGATTAAAAATATTATCCTGAGGGAGCAAGAAAATATAGCAATATAACAGACAGCCCCTATCACCTCGTTCTGAACAAGTGCAAAGTAAAATCAAAATGAGAAATAAGATAAAAACATTCTTCTCGCTTTGTGATGTCTTCCTATCTACCCAAAAGCTTTCCTCGCCATTTCTATCATATTCCTGGTGTATATGCCCTTCAACAGTACTACCAAGAAAAATGTAGGAGCCATGGACGAAAACACAGAGAACTATGGGAGAGACCATGAAACAAACTTTTCAATAATATTCTTAATCGAGCACACATATGCCTATTTGACAACACAATACAGTGGCTGCTTATGATTCCTTATTATCATCCTTTCCCTTCCTACTATTATACTGCCCTCGAAATTTTCAGTAAGGTTTGAAGCAGGGTTGTGGAGTCGAGTCGGAGTCGGAGTCGGAGTGCGTATGTTGAGAGTCGGTAACTTTGAAGAGGGTGGAGTCGGAGTCGAGTCGGAGTCGAAAATTTTGAAAGGGTGGGTCGGAGTCGGAGTCGGAGTCGGAGTCGGTTAATTTGAAGCGGGTGGGTTCGGAGTCAGAGTCGAGCTCGGATTAATTTTTTCAAAAGAGGTCGGAGTCGGAGGTCGGAGTAAACTTTCAAAGATAGTAGACGCTTTGGAATCAGAATTTTGAGCCCTTGCACAAAGGTTTATGAATATGGTGACTCCTGTGAGTGACTTCAATCGCTTCAAATCAAGTTTTCACTCACTTGCGCACTTCCAAACTCACAAAATGCATTGCAACTTCGACAGTTTTTTTACCTGCAGCCTCATGTTCAATTTTGATTTTTCTAGGAAATTCAACCTTCACCTTTTACCATCTATATTTAAGAATGCTGACGAAATAAAAAAAACTCCAGGTACAAGAAAATTTCTCCGTTGAAATGATATTCTATACTGCTGCTTGTTTATATAATTCCCTATCTACAGTGTAAGCTTAAATGAGATCAACAAGAAAACCTAAATCTGCACTTTTGCAACTTGAACATATTGTATTAA
>JABUQX010043194.1:0-5000 GCA_015478945.1 Trachelipus rathkii
GGGATTAATTTTATGCCGAAAGGAATTACGGCGGGGTATGTAAGAGCACCTTTTTGAAATTTTCCTAAATTCATTTTCTCGGTCTTTCTTTTTTTCCTTTTATTGTTTGATGACTTTATTTTTTTTCGTGTTTTGTTTATTGCGTTTGACTTCGCTTGTTTTCATTATTTCCAAATTTGTAAGTTTAAGCTATTCTTTCGATTGAGTACATTGACTAGATTTGTGACCGTGAGTCCTCAATCAGGATCTTGACTTTTTCTCTCTCTCTTTGAGCTTCAATCTATTTTAATAATAATAGCTTTTCTTAATGTGCTTTTGGAGGATTCTATGGTGGTGTTGAGTTCTTCTCTCTCTACCCACTTTTTATTTGTTTCCCATGATATCTAGCATGGTCGTATAGCTCTTTTGTTATCGAATTTCGTTTGTAAGATCTTTTTTTTTTCTTTTTTTTTAAATTATTTTTAAAGTTATTATTACGACTTTTTCTTTTTTGCAGTTTTTTTTTTTTTTTTTTTTTTTTTTTTTTTTTAGCTGTTCTTCACGCTCATCTTTTTGGCCACCTTGTTTTTTTTTTTTTTTTTTTTTTATCGTAGTTTTTTCAGTTTTATTTTTCGTATAGTGTTATTTTATCTGGGCAATTTTTGTATCTTTTTTTTTAATTTTTTTTTTCATAACAAGAAACTTTCTTTCACGTCTACCTATACTTTTTTATGTATTAACATATTATTATGTCTTTCAACACTTACTTTTTTGTCTTTTTAATTTTTTAATAACTTATTTTAAATATATATTATATTTCATATTTTGAGTTTAATTCCCCTGCCTATGTGTAATGTTTTACTTTTCATGTCATTATAATCTTTTTTTGTTTATTTATTATTTTATTTTTATATTATTATTATATATTTATTATTTATTGATTATTATTTTATAATATTATTATGTATTTTTTCTTTATTATATTAGTTTATTAATTTAATTATTATTATGTATTTATATAATTTATTATTATCAATTATGATGAGTATTCTTATTATTATTATTTTATTAATTATTATTATTATTATTTTATGATTTTATTATTATTATTAAATTATTCTTATATTATTATTATATTATTTATTAATACGACCCTTTTATCAAAGATTTGGTAATGATCGACGGTCTTTCCTGGGGTCAACAAATATGTACTGCTAGATGATGAGGTCATAAATATTATTTTTTTTTTTTTTTTTTTTTTTTTTTTTTTTTTTTTTTTTTTTTTTTTTTTTTTTTTTTTTTTTTTTTTTTTTTTTTTTTTTTTTTTTTTTTTTTTTTTTTTTTTTTTTTTTTTTTTTTTTTTTTTTTTTTTTTTTTTCTTTTTTTTTTTATTATTACAGATAAACAACCACCACTCACGGGCTGGGCCTTTTCAAGGAGGGGCAGAAGAAAAATAGAATATCGCCGGAAAACCCACCCAAGCCCAAGCCTTACGCAAATCTCTCAGGTGTGTCGCAGACGTTGTTTTAAAGAGAGGTAATTTTAATTTTTTTTTTTTTTTTTTTTAGATGGCAAGGAGTTCCACAGAACAGAAGTACTATAAGAATTGAGGCACACAAGCGAACGAGGTCTGGGTTTTCGAATGCTCACGCAAAATGCATGCGAGAGCATGGCACCCTTGTATTGCGAGGGCGATCGCAATTGGAGGTGGAATGCCGAAGTGGCCACTCCTTCTGGCATCTACCGTGTAGTACTTATAGAAAGAGATATGCGCCAACGTAACGTCGCAGAGATAGAGGGTCAAAGAGTTAGAAAGTAGGAGACAGTTAATTAGTCTCTTAGCTTTAGACTCAACTCGTCCAATGAAGGGTGGAGCGAGCCCCCCCCAGAATGTGAGAACAAAGTCACTCCAAACAAGGGCTGAATAAGGCCTTAATATAATGGAGTAGCTGTGCAAGAAGAAAAAGAATTCCCGGCAACCTGAACAGAACTTTCCAGTTTCTTTTGAGGCCACCATAGCAACCGATTATGATTTGAGGTTTTCAAGATAATTTTTTTTCAAGTTCAGTCCAAGGATATTTACATGTATCACAGGTGAGACGTTAGAACGCGTCGAAAAAATAGAAAAGTTAGGAGGTGTTTTTGAGAGGCGAGATTTAAAGTAGTTGAGTTTTTCAAAGAGTTGGAGTTTCACAAGGTTGTGGCGGCCCCACCGGGAAAACCCATCCAGGTCGGCAAGGAATAGAATCAGAAAGCTGAGACGAGAGGCAACTCTTTGATGCAAAAGAGGGAGCAGATTGAAATGAGTGGAAGAATGGAGAGTTGAGTCATCGGCATAAAGAGTACAAGAGTTGCAAGTACAGCTGAGGAGATCGTTTATGAAAAATAGAAATAAAGTTGGAGATAAGAAAAGAACCTTGAGGAACACAAAATTAACAGGAAAGGAGGAAGAAGTCGCTCAATCAACGAGGTGCTGATAAGGAGCGGATAGAACTTAAATTTGACAAGAGTAGCAAGAGAAGGAGGAAACCCAAAGGAAGGGAGCTTAGAGAGTAGCGAGGCAATGCCATAACCGATCAAAAGCTTGATATATGAGCGCCACCACACAGAACTCCCCATAGTCCCTAAGGCAGAAGACATAATCATGTAAGATTAGGATAGTATGTCACTCAGTTCGACCTCCAGAGCGTCGAAAGCCATAACTGATGATCTGAAAGAAGGGAATGAACTCCAGATGATCCAGGAATAGAGTTAAGAGAGTTTCAAAAATTTAGATAGAATACAAGTGAGAGCTATAGGACAATAGTTAGAAGGATTCAGTAGCGGCTGCCCTTGTTCGGGATTGGTTGGACATTGATGCGCGCTTTCCAGCACACTGAGGGAAAGTGTTATAATTAAGGCATAGAGAGTAGAGTTATCGAGTTGACGGGGCCAGTTCGAAGCAATTCTTCAGAACACGGGGAGGCAATGCCAATCCGGGCCACTAGCCTTTCCCTGACACTCATAGATCTCAGAAACCCATACACCCGATCAAGCGTAATCACGGGAAGAGGCATTGGAAACCTGAGAGGCGAAGAAGCAGGAGGAGGGATGCCGGGAATCGTTCAGGGGTAGCATTAGATGACAAAGGATGCCGAAGAGATGCCTTTTCAGTAGGCAGAGTTAGCTACAAAGAATAAAAAAAAAAAAAAAACCCGGGGTCCCCCCAAGAAGAAAGGGCCCGAAATTAAGTTTTTGGGGGGGGGGGGGAAATAGGAAAGGCAGTTTACAAAAGTTATTAGAGATGTTTGTGGCAAGAGGCCAGAAATTTTATCAGTAGGAGAGGCAAGTAGGTTGTCGCACTTTCTTTTTAGTGAAAGCGCGCTTCGCCGTCGAATAATGCCTGCAACGGATTCCAAGCAGACTGGAAATTAGTAAGAGGTGATAGGGAGAACGAGAGTTTCAATGCCCGATACGCACATGTCTCTCTCCTGATGGAAGCGAGAACAATTCCCTCATCGAACATGGATTTTGTGGAGAAAAAGATTTAGTTGAGATGGACATGAAACCCGCCATCCCCTCAACGATTACGGCCCTACCTTTCAGGCGGTGACCGAAACGCGTCCTCCGAGTAAGGCAAGATTATCACTACCAAGCATATCAAGAAACGACGCAACGCCCCCAATTAGGCCGGATTAAAGTGCCAGAAAGTAGTGTTTGGGGCATTGGTGGAGCGGGGGCGGGGGGGGGTGCTGTGAAAAAAAGTGTTAATAATTAAGAGCTACATAGATTGTGGTCAGAGTTACGATAGGAGGGATAAATGGTGTATTTATATCGAGAAGGAGTGGTGGTGAAACATAAATCAAGCGGTGTTCAAGAATTGTTAGGACGATCTGGTATGTGTGTAGGTTCTTTAATTAACTGTTCCAGATCTTCAGAATACTGAATGTTTTGGCCTCCTCCCCTCCTGCATCAGTATGAGAGGAGCCCAACCACTCAGTGTGATGAACGTTGAAATCACCTAAATAGATGATCTCAGCATTTGGATGGGAAGAAGTAACAGTCTCATGAGAAGTAGTAAGATATTCAAAAAGGAGGTGAAAATCTGTTCCATTAGGGGACAAGTAGCAGAAACACAAGATAATGGTAGTAGTAGGGAGAAACATTTTTAAGCCACAGAACATCGAATTAGGAGATTCAAGATTCTCAAGACGTGTGTTACAGGAGTGTTATGTTTATAATACGGCCGACCTCCACCATTTAGTCTGAAATTATAGAAAAGGTTATAGTTGGAGATATTAAGTTTATTTGAAAAAAGAATCACTGGCTAGCTGGGTCTCAGACAGTATTAAACATAGAATTAAACATAGAATTAAATCACTCACCTCTCGGGTACAATAATTAATATGATGAAAGGTGTATAAAAAAATAGTTGATGTTATTTTCTTTATAATATTCTTTCTTCTTTTTGTTTTATCACAGATCATAATAGACAATTTTTATTTTGTATAATAAATATGGACTGGGTCACAGACCCTTCGAATACATTTTCGTGAGAACTCGAATCCAAATATTATATTTATTAGAATGATTCGCACAGGGGCGAGTGCTATAGTGCCTCGATGTACTGTGCTAGATCTTATTCACCATTCTCTCTAATTTTTAGATCTTATTATTTCACTGATGATCAACATAGCGTATCAAACTGACACTTACAAGAGATCTTGTTATACGAACATTAATTTAATGTAATTTTCTCAATTTTAATACAAAAATAATATATGGGATAATCCCCAAGCGCGCCTTGACGGCTCTAATGTCGTTCGCCGAACTGGCCTTCCCTTCCTCGGTCTCATATCGAACCGGGTAGGAACAAGATGTTCTATTGGCTGTTTCAATTTGAACTTGCTATAAAGAAAGATTAATAAATAGTTATGTGTGATTTTATAAGATGTAAGCATATTTACCGTACATAATAAATACACATAACGGTCAGAGATGCTTTGTTTCTACTCTTATCATAATAGCTTTTGCCTCAAATG
>JABUQX010043194.1:7500-15000 GCA_015478945.1 Trachelipus rathkii
AGGGAAGATTTTGTCTTCACTTTCCAATTTCCCTTCACTCAGCCGCGAGTCCATAGGCTTTCATGCCTAGGAGGGTCAAAGAAGTCGGAGAACCCTGTAACTCGTATGCCAGGTTACACTTATAAAGAAGATTAAACGGATGTGATTTGGTTCTTTCTGATTCTTTCAGGGCCTGGTTTTGTAAGTTTTGAGCTTGTCATAAACACTTACTTCCATTTTCATCTAATATTAATCACTCAAAAATAATTTTAAATCATAGAACACAACAAACGTATCTATAAATAATTCACAACAGGAAGAGAAAAAAAATTCACAAACACACTCCACTAGTTGAAACAAATGACTGACTCTATTGCAATGAAATAGGTACACTATACATGCTACGTTTTTTACAATTTATTTTCGTTCGAGAGTCAAGGAGAGGGAATATGATCAACATTACAATACATTTCTACATAATCAAATAATATGGAAAACTCGTGAGTATATATTAAGTTCTTAGTAAATCCTTTAAACAGATTTCTATTTATTTATTCTAAACTCTTTATAATTACTTTCTAACAAAACTTATCTTTTGTTTTTCCTTTCTAGGTCTTTTCAATGAATCTATCGTTTCACTTCTCCACTTATAAGTACGGAACTTGTTTGTGAGTCTTAAATTTTTATCTAGGGAATGTTTTTCAATACAACGATAGTTGCAAATAACCCAACGATGAATTTATCTCCCAAAACATGGAACAAGGGGAAAGTTTGGTAATAACCAACAAAGCTCTCCACATAATCAGAAAGCCTCACTTCAATGAGAACCAGTGATAGTAAAAGCCCAGCAATGGAATGCTGTCCTACCATAAAAAGCCCAGCAATGGAAAAATCCCAACGATGGAAGGAGCCCACAATTAGAAGTAGCTCACAATTAGAACCCTGGGGAAAACATAAACAAAGTAAGTCATGCTTTCACCAGTTTCACTTGGAAGTTATATTGAAATTAAAGTTATAATATTCATTTATTAATATTCATTACTTAAAATTATTTATTTTCTAATTTCTTTTCAGGCACTTACCCTCGACTGATAAGTCCCAATATACGGGGTTCAACTGAAGAGCTGGGAAGTAAGTGGCTGAAGAGCTGGGAAGTCTAAGGTTCAGACGCGGGAGAAACTGGAACGTGGTTTAATTTTACTTAGATATTATTTACTTAAAGTATTTTGAACATTTTAATTAATTTCAGCAATATAAAACATTTAACATTAACTTAAATCTAATGGACTTTTTTATATTTATTAAATCTAATGGACTTTTTTATATTTATTTCTTACCTTTGGAAATCTTGGTACAAACATACAAGTGATGTTTTAATCAATCCATAATTTAGTTTTACTTCAACAGTTTCAAAAGTGTCCAATATTATAAAAACTTAGGACATGAACATATCAAAATTACATAGTATTTTAAAACTATTAACTGCAGTAATTTTAAAGGGTAACTACTAAAATACTAAGAACTGTAATAGACAAGATATATATATTAGTAGCAAACATTCTTTTAATATAAAGTTTTCCATAAATGAAGCAATAATATAAACAAGGGAGGTAGAATAACTTGAATAACCATACCATAATAAACCAGTATCCCTTTGCACACATCATCATAAAACATACTTAAAAACAAAATAGAGGGAGAAAGAAAGGGGACTTCACCACCCCCTTGACATCCCCCCACTAAAATCTAAACTCCCCACGCTCTGGCTTATTTTAGTATTTCAACTTTCCAAAATATTGGATTATTTAAAGTTTAACAACGACCAGAGGTAGAGTTTCAGAAAAGTGGAAGGTTCGTAAGGACTTCTCAGAATTCAGCAATTATCTACTACGAAATATCCTATGATATGACACTGGATCTGGGGGCCAGCACCGTATTTTGGTGCGGGCAATGATAAAATAGGCTTAGTATTAATCTAATTTTTATTTCAAAAATACATCGAAATTGTATTAGTACGGCAGATTATAGCTACGAATATTTTTCTCCCCGCACAAATACCAAAAAATAACCTTTTTTTTCTTTCAAGTATTTCACTATTGTTTCACAAATAGTTTTCAATTAGTTCACTATCACATTTTATTTCTTAAAACTAAATTAACTTTCAATTCACATATCGAAATCACTTGTTCACTCAGTGATTAATCAAAATTCACCCTTTTACTGTGGTGTGTGGTAAACCGGAATTACAAGTTAACACACCCATTAGCGTAGCTTGAAAACGTTTTTATTGATTAGTGAATGGTTTCCAACATATATTAAAATAAATCTGCATCTGCAAGAAACTTTTTTATTAAATATATATAGTAAATAATTGTCATAAAATGATGAATAAATTCAAAATATATTACTGGGCATGCATCATTAAAAATATGGCTTTTAAAAAGATACTTGACTCTGCAATACCTATCTAATAATAAGTTTATCCAAAGTGTGGACGACTTATTTATATAGGGCCTATATAAACTAATACTTCTTTATGCAATAATAATCATTTCATCGTATTTTTATTTTATTTAAATCCCAAGTCCCCCCTTCCCTCCGGCTTCCCTTAAAACCCAGAAGATAGTAAGAGAGCAAGGAAAAGAAGAAAGAAAAAGGAATTAGTTAGAGATATGCATAGATTTTTTCAGCGGCATTATATATTTGGTGATATAATTTGATATAACTCTACCCGTCAACGATTTTATTCATTTTCTTACAAGGGGACCCAGGCAAAAGAACTGAGATCTCTATATTTGAAACGGAATATGATAGGATCGGCAAGTCTTTGGATCATTGATATTACTTCTACTCTTTGGTCCACTATATGTACGTAATTCTGTTGATTATATCCGGTAACAGCTCAATTTTTTCGATGATCCAACCGTTCTAACCACCATTAATTCTGGGTAGCAAATGAGAAGGAATCGACTAAGAAATTTATAGGTTTTTGTAACCAACGTTAGTTTTGGAAATACAATTTCATTTCGATATAATGGGTGACAGGGACACTCTGATTACGATGTAATCCCATAATTTCTTTAATTCCCATGGGAAAGGTTGGACGTAATTCTAAACCTCTGTCTTTATACTCAGCTGGCAGACGTAATCTTCGTTTTGACTGTTAATCAAATTACTGTTTACGTTCCTGCTGCTCATTTCTCTGTCGTATTATAGCACCCGATTCGAGAATTTTTGTATTCTTCATTCTGGTTCGGGTCTTTAGATTCATGCCGAACGGTATAGGTACATCCGAGTTCTGTTCTTTATCTTTACTTTATTTGTTCTTCGCGCACGTTTTTTTATTTGTACTTGTATTTCGTATTTCTTAGTTTTTGTGTCAGAATATCGGTACTGGTTTTATATATGGTGCGGTGATATTTCTGTGAGATTTGGGTTTGTTTCTTTCTAAGGTAATTGGATTCAATAGTATCTTTTCTTGGCTTCCTATTGCGGATGTGTCATCTCGTAATGTTTATTGTAAGCAGAGTGGGATATACGAGGGATTTACATATTTACTTGCAATTGAGTCTTGTATTATTTCTTACATGTTGTGATATGGACGTTAGGTATATTATTTGATATATGGATGTTTTTATCCATAATGTATAATCACTTTAGGATTGGGGTATTCCTACCACTTTTAGGAGGGATTTTCGTAGGACATTCGGTCTACCGTTACCTTAGTAGAGTTTTCTTCATTTTGTTTATTCTTCGTAACTTTTGGTAAATTACTGTGGTTCATGTTACGAGAAGCGTAGACTTCTCTCACTTCTTCTGCCTTTCTGATTTCTAATCGTACTTTGCTCGTTGGTCTTCTCTTCAGGTCGGGTGCACAATAGAATCAGGAACCATGCTAAAAAAGACTGGCTTTCATTACTAGTAAGTAATTCATTTATCCTTTCACAATCGGATCAGAGGCATTTAGAAGACAATGACTTTCATTGCTATTAACAGATTCATTTGTACTTTGAACACTACTATTAACAGCATTCAAACGACCCAGACTTTCCAGTATACTAGTAACTCTTTTAACTCTTTTACACGGAACATAGGAACTAATAATTCATTTGTCTAGTTTCTCAAATTTTCTTACTTCTGGGGAGTAGGACTGAATAATCTTTCCTCAACTGGAGTTATTTGTCTCCATAAGGTGATGGACGGTATGGGTTTCCACTGGTTTATAGCATTACTCATGGGAGACTGAGTTGTTGACCGTAATTTTTTGTCCGATATCAAGAACTTTCGCAACTAATACCGGCAACATTTCCCTCCAAATGGGAATATCACACACCATTCCTAAGATTCATTAATTTACGAGGAAGGACGAGGGGGCAGTGAACGGGAACTTATTAACTGGAGTATTATCTTATCATTTTTCCTCGTCCTGTTTTTTGAACTTTTTTAGTAATAAACAATTCACTCAGATGCGACTTCTTACACAACAAGCAAACTAATTGACTAAATATACGATATCTGAGGGGTAAAAACAAAGTGAGTTGGTACGTAATTCTACATTCAGCTATTTTATGACCACCTTGTTTACGAATAAATACAAATACCGAGGTATTTGTAGCATTCATTTATACGATGGCCCACCTTGTTGCAATAATCACATATTAAGTCATTACGATCAACGTTCATACGTGGGACAGGTGTAGAATCAGATCTGTAGTAACCAAAGGTTGAATCACCATTCAACGACTGCAAATTGTGCCATTCACTAAACTTCTTCCCATAATAGTATCTACTATTATCTGACTTAGGAGAAGAGCTACGTTGGTACCTAGTGGAATAGTTATTATTCCTACCGTTCCAATTATTACGGGTAGGATATTCAGATTCAGAATTACCAATTTGGATTTCTTTCAAGCTTACAGCTAAACGATTCAAAAGACAAGTTTTTTCATTTATTAAATTTAATTGATGCTGCAATTTTTGGGAAGCTGGATCAGTATACTGTGTTCTGAGTGGTATACAAAGGAACATTATTATTTCTAGGGACTCCTGAAAAACTAGGAGCTTTGGGGGGATTCAATAATCTCTTTACAGGGCTAATGACATTATGTCTTTGTAACAGTTTTATTCCTCTATGTCTCTCAGGCGAATAACTGTTACGTGTATAGTCAACGACTGGGGAATCATACACATACGCTTCTTGGCTTTGCATTTTTTTATTATTTTGTTCTAAATTGTTTCTTAATTTGTCCAAGGTTGCAAGTGACAACAAGGTATCAGAAACGTCCATAAGGTTCAATATGTCCTTTGGATCAGCAGTGTCACGGTTATTAGTATCGGCCAGTTTATTTTTTAATTAAATATTGAAGGAAAACAAGGGACAATATTTATTTTTTCTCTCGAACTACTAGAATTTCAACACATTCATACAGAAAACCATGGGATTACAGAAAATCCAAGAGACGAAAATGTGAACCAAGTCACAACCTACTCAAAAAATGCAACGCGGCGAGCAAGAACACAAAGTCCCTGTTCGGGCTGCCATTGAATGAAGGCTATGTCAGGGCAGAGTAATTTCCAGTCACGAATATTTGTAGAATTGGGTCTAGAAATGCGGATGACCTTATACTATGAAATGTTAATTCCTTAATATCTATAACTATTATTTATATAATATATATAATATATATATATATTATGGAATGTTACTTCCCTTAATATATATATAGAGATATTATTTCTATATCTATTTTATGAAAACTATACCGAAATTAGCTATTCTAAAGATTAGTCCTATCTATATATTATCATTTAAATATTATGAAAAGTAAATGGGGAAATTATAATATTATGTATCTCTTATTTATTTACCTGATCAAGGATTTAAGAGATGTGTAGGGAAGATTTTGTCTTCACTTTCCAATTTCCCTTCACTCAGCCGCGAGTCCATAGGCTTTCATGCCTAGGAGGGTCATTGTTGTCGCAGGACCCTGTAACTCATTTACCGGGTTACACTTGTGCAGCAGATTAAACGGATGTGATTTGGTTCTTTCAGATTCTTTCAGAAGAGGAAACTCTTATACTATTTACTAATCAAAGAATTTAGAGAGGGATTTTTAATGACACCCCTTTTTTGGTTATATCTTTAATAAACACTAATCCGAACTATATATATAAACACTAATCAGAAACATATGTACATACACAGTCAAATATTCATACTTTTGGTAATATAAACTTAACCTATAAATAAGAAATTCACAACCACACTCGCCTATAGAAAGGCTTCTAGAAACTCGGTTAAGTACTTTAACCAGAACAATCATACATGCTACGTTTTTTACAATTTATTTTCGTTCGAGAGTCAAGGAGAGGGAATATGATCAACATTACAATACATTTCTACATAATCAAATAATATGGAAAACTCGTGAGTATTTATTAAGTTCTTAGTAAATCCTTTAAACAGATTTCTATTTATTTATTCTAAACTCTTTATAATTACTTTCTAACAAAACTTATCTTTTGTTTTTCCTTTCTAGGTCTTTTCAATGAATCTATCGTTTCACTTCTCCACTTATAAGTACGGAACTTGTTTGTGAGTCTTAAATTTTTATCTAGGGAATGTTTTTCAATACAACGATAGTTGCAAATAATCCAATGGTGAATTTGTCTTCAAAGATAAGGAACAAGGGGCAAGTTTGGTAATAACCAACAAAGCTCTCCACATAATCAGAAAGCCTCACTTCAATGAGAACCAGTGATAGTAAAAGCCCAGCAATGGAATGCTGTCCTACCATAAAAAGCCCAGCAATGGAAAAATCCCAACGATGGAAGGAGCCCACAATTAGAAGTAGCTCACAATTAGTGTCCTGGGGAAAACATAAACAAAGTAAGTCATGCTTTCACCAGTTTCACTTGGAAGTTATATTGAAATTAAAGTTATAATATTCATTTATTAATATTCATTACTTAAAATTATTTATTTTCTAATTTCTTTTCAGGCACTTACCCTCGACTGATAAGTCCCAATATACGGGGTTCAACTGAAGAGTTGGGAAGTAAGTGGCTGAAGAGCTGAGAAGTCTAAGATTCAGACGCGGGAGAAACTGGAACGTGGTTTAATTTTACTTAGATATTATTTACTTAAAGTATTTTGAACATTTTAATTAATTTCAGCAATATAAAACATTTAACATTAACTTAAATCTAATGGACTTTTTTATATTTATTTCTTACCTTTGGAAATCTTGGTAC
The DNA here is from genome assembly GCA_015478945.1 of Trachelipus rathkii. Lineage (NCBI taxonomy): Eukaryota > Metazoa > Arthropoda > Malacostraca > Isopoda > Trachelipodidae > Trachelipus > Trachelipus rathkii. Next base: position 14,734 of record JABUQX010043194.1, read on the forward strand.
AAACATACAAGTGATGTTTTAATCAATCCATAATTTAGTTTTACTTCAACAGTTTCAAAAGTGTCCAATATTATAAAAACTTAGGACATGAACATATCAAAATTACATAGTATTATAAAACTCTTAGGACAACAATAGTATTCAAAAATTCATAGAATTTTAGATACTATTAACTGCAGCAATTTTAAAGGGTACTACTAAAATACTATAGCACAACTAGTAATAGTAGACCTAACATAACAGATATTTACATGCAGCAAAGGCAGG
>JABUQX010043195.1:32500-37500 GCA_015478945.1 Trachelipus rathkii
GAATAATGGGTGTCATGTGGTTAATGTTTATGTTATGATTATGTGTGGATCTATGAAGGGTAAGGGCAGAATTAGGGTTATCTTGGAGAAGGTCATATTTATGTTGATAATTGCGTCTGGGAAAATCATGTGTTTCTCCAATGTATAGGTTGTTACAGTTGGCACAGGAATTTGTACACATTGGGGTAAAAGAATCAGAATGAGTACGAGGTTTGAAGATTTTTTTGAAAGGAAGTACATTGGAGGAAGAAACAAGGATAGATTTGGGTAGGAATTTTTTACACATGTTGTGAGATGTGGTGGGTAGAGGGAGATATGAAATGTGTGTGTTGTCTTGTCTTCTTGGATTAGTATAAAAAGTGTTCTTTGCTTTACGGAGGGCATTATTAATGATGTGGTGTGGATAAGATAATTTACGAAAAGTTGAAGAAATTAAGTTAAATTCGGATTGCAATTGGAGGGGGGAACAAATCCTGAGTGCTCTAAGGAAAAGAGAAGATAAAGTGCCAATTTTAGTGTTTAGAGAGTGGGAAGAGAACCAGTGAATATAATTAGGGTTGGCAGTAGGTTTTCTGTAGATAGAGAATTGTATGTGATTATGAGGGGACCAGGTCAAGAGAGCATCTAAAAAAGGAAGGGAGTTGTTGTTGGCAAGCTCAAAGGTAAATTTAATGTTAGGGTGGATGTTGTTGATATGATTGAGAATATCGTTTGGATTGGTGTTAACAGGAATGGCTGCAAAAATGTCGTCAACATATCGGAACCAAGAGGAATTATTTAGAAGAGGATGGGGAAGAATATGATAGATTTCCAAGAGTTCCATAAAGATGTTTGCAAGAATGGGAGAGAGGGGAGATCCCATGCTTAAACCATTGTTTTGTTTATAGTAAGTGTTGTTAAACTGGAAATAGTTGTGTTCAAGGGTAAGGAGAATAAGCTGTTTAATGAGAGGGAAGGGATGAGAAAGGTTAATGTTGTTTTCAGAAATGAAACGTTCGAGGAGAGAGATAGTAAGAGGGACAGGAACAGAGGTAAAAAGGGAAACAACATCAAAACTAAGAAGGCTGTGGGTATTAGTGTTAATGTCTCTGGACTTGGAAATGAAATCTTCAGTGTTGGAAATGTGAGAAGAAGAGATGTGTCCTATGAGGGGTTTTAAGGAGTTAGCAATCCATTTGGAAAGTTTGTATGTGGTTGAGTCAATGTTGGAGATAATAGGTCTGAGTGGTATGTTTTGTTTATGTGTTTTTGGTATGCCGTAGAACTGTGAGAGTTTAGGGAGAGTAGATTTTAATTCATTATGTAGTAAAGGAGAGTTAGAAAGGATTTGTTTAAGTTTGTGGTTGAAGATGTTTTGTGAATTTTTTAAAGGTTTTTTTGTAAGAAGGGAATATGTGTTGTTGTCATCTAACAGAGTATTGCATTTGTTAATGTAATCTTGAGTGTTGAGAATGACAATATTGTTTCCTTTGTCTGAGCGAGAGATAGTTATGTTATTGTTTCTTTGGAGAGAGGAAAGGGCAGTATAGAATTTTTTTGGGCAAGTTTTGAAGGACAAGGTGTTAATGATATTTGATGTTAATAAGCCTTTAAGAAAGTCAAAATTATAAGAATTGTTACGATTGTTAAACTTCCAATTATCAAAGTCCAGGAAAAACCTTTTCAAAGGATCACTTTGTTGTATCGAAAAAGAAAGTCCATATCCTAGTAAGATACTTTCATCCTTAGTGAGAATATAGTCTGACAGGTTAATAATCTGGTCCGGAGAGGAGTTTTTTACCCATACGCTATCGTAAATTTTGTTAAATTTTATTTCTAAAGACCTCTTTTTACGGGAAATTATTTCATCCTTCTTCTCATGAGCCAGATTCAGCAAATCAGTGAATTTATCAAGTGAGTTTGGAAAGGTATTATACCAGGAATTTTGAAACGTTTTAAATTTTTTAAAGGATTTACCGAAAGTAGTTTTTATTTCCAATTTGATGTTAGATATCTTATTAATTAGTAGGTGACGAAAGATATCTGGAAATGGTTCAAATCTGTTGAATTTAACGCTATGAGGTATAAGGGTTTTAGGTATTATTAAATTATTTAGACAATCCTTAATAAATAGAAGTTGAACTTTCTTAGTGTTTGCAGAAATCATATAATCCATGTATTCCTTGAATTTTTTCCTAAGATAGAAATCCACAATCGGAATGTTGTTAACAGGCATGATATATTGTTTCAAAATCAAAATAGCTTAGGACGCCAATAGTAATAATATGATTACAATGCCTTAATTAAAAGAGACTAGTGGATTTCTTTTGAATAGAAGAAAATTAGGTTCTTAGATATTTATCATAAATTTATTAAAAAATGGTAGCAAAAGCTTTCGACCTGAATTCTAGGCCCTCCTTCAGCTGCTGTTATACATCAACTAAATTAAATAATAATGAAAATATAAAATAAAAATATAAAATTATGAAAATTAATTTACAAAAGTTTGGTTTTAAGTTTTTTGAAAAAAGGTGAGGAGTGCAGAATGTTGTTTATGATGGGATCTATGTGTGAGTCTTTTCTTTGTATATTGTAATTGTTAGAATTTGTTATGCAATAGGATTCAGAAAGTTTTCTAAGTTGTAGATTGTCAATGTGAATAATGGGTGTCATGTGGTTAATGTTTATGTTATGATTATGTGTGGATCTATGAAGGGTAAGGGCAGAATTAGGGTTATCTTGGAGAAGGTCATATTTGTGTTGATAATTACGTCGGGGAAAATCATGTGTTTCTCCAATGTATAGGTTGTTACAATTGGCACAGGGAATTTTGTACACACATTGGGAAGTAAAGGAATCAGAATGAGTACGAGGTTTGAAGATTTTTTTGAAAGGGAACAAGGATAGATTTGGGTAGGAATTTTTTACACATGTTGTGAGATGTGGTGGGTAGAGGGAGATATGAAGTGTATGTGTTGTCTTGTCTTCTTGGATTAGTGTAAAAAGTGTTCTTTGCTTTACGGAGAGCATTATTAATGATGTGGTGTGGATAAGATAATTTACGAAAAGTTGAAGAAATTAAGTTAAATTCGGATTGCAATTGGAGGGGGGAACAAATCCTGAGTGCTCTAAGGAAAAGAGAAGATAAAGTGCCAATTTTAGTGTTTAGAGAGTGGGAAGAGAACCAGTGAATATAATTAGGGTTAGCAGTATATATATATATATATATATATATATATATACCACCTACCTATATATGTATATATATATATATATATATATATATATGTATATATATATATACTATAACATATATATATATGCTATATAATAACATATATATATATATATATATATATATATATATATATATATATATATATATATATATATATATATGAAATAATTATCTATACGTATGATATATATATATATATATATATATAATTTATTTAATAATATATATAATAACAATATATATATATAATAACATAACAATAACAACTAATATGTATAATATATATATAATAATAATATATAAATAAAAATAAAAAAAATAATATATATTTTTTTATAAAATATATTTATATATATATATATATATATATATATATATATATATATATATAATATATATATATATATATATATATATATATATATATATATATATATATATATATATGTATATATATATATATAAATACATATACGTTTCTCAATATGGAAGATTATATAATTATATATATATATATATATATATATATATATATATATATATATATATATATATATATATATATATATATATATATATATATATATATATATATATATATAAATGGGTGCATAAGTATATATGAATGCAAAAGTGAGACTTAAAAGGCATAAAAATGCCTTGAATAATTTTGAGAATATTTTGAGAATATGATTTTATAAGATGCCTTCAGAATTTGAATTAATTTTAGGAGAAGAAAATCGTTTTAAAATATTATACGAGTCATGTAAAACAGCGGATTTAGCCGTTAGGCCCGTGTAACCCAAGGACCTTTCTCGATGGGTCCCACTGACAGGTCATGGTTTTGCTAGAAGGTCATGATCTTCACAGGGTGTATGGACAGTTTATATATATATATATATATATATATATATATATATATATATATATATATATATATATATATATATATATATATATATATATATATATTTATTAAATATATATATATATTTATATATATATATATATATATATATATATATATATATATATATATATATACTATATATATATATATATATATATATATATATGGATCTTCACAGGTATATTTATATATATATATATATATATATATATATATATATATATCACCTGTCAGTCTTTGCTAGTTGCAAATCATAGGTCTAATATAGATGCTTCCAATATTGTCAGTCTTAAATTTTTGTTTGCCTGTTTACTCCTGTACTATCTGTTCATCTTTTAAAGAGTCATTTCACTTGATGTTTAAATGTAGTTCAGATTGATTTAAAATCTACTTAGTCCCTTTATCGTCATTATTCATAGTTAGATTCTCTGCCCGTCTCCATTTCTTTTATTTGACTATTGTACCTGTTAACTTTTTTTGGCGATCTTATTCTTTAAGTTCTTTTTCACTCCCTACTTCTTGTTCAAACATATAGCTCTAATTTTTTCTTTGATTTGTTTTTAATTGCTGTTTTTGTATTCAGGGTCATCCAAACCTTATAGCTCTTTTGGGTTCCAAACCTCACATCCATTTATGGTCCAAACTTCACTGCCCTTTAGAGTCCAAACTTCAAAGCCCTTTAGGGTTCAAACCTTATAGCCCTTTAATGTCAAAACCTAATAGCACTTTAGGGTGTAAACCTCCTAGTTTTTTGGGGTTCAAACCTCCTAGACCTTTAGGGTTCAAACTTCACAGCCCATTAGGGTCCAAACCTCGTAGCCCTTTAGGTTCCTAATCACATAGCGCTTTAGGATTCAAGCTTTCCAAACCTTA
>JABUQX010043195.1:42500-45000 GCA_015478945.1 Trachelipus rathkii
ATATAATATACTGTTCTTTAACTTTTAAGTTTATTAAAATCCTGATTTACCTAATATGCTGGTGGCAATCCTTTAAGCCAAAGGGAAAAATTGTACCTGTGGAAATTTACCATTTTTCATTTTTTACGAATGACGAATCATTTTGAAAGAGTTTAAACTCTGAAATAAAAATCCTTTATTAATAATAAAAGAATTGAGAGAGAGAGAGAGAGAGAGAGAGAGAGAGAGAGAGAGAGAGAGAGAGAGAGAGAGAGAGAGAGAGAGAGAGAGAGAGAGAGAGAATATTCGAAATGTATTTTCGTCCATCACAAAAGAATTTTAAAATTTCTTTCATTTAGTCATTTAGTTTCTTTTATCAAAAGTTGGTACCTTCACAAGCATAGCCCTATTCTAAAAGGAGAATTTCTCTAGGCTATTGTTACCTAGGATCCGGACAAGGGATAAAACCCGATCCCTTGCCATTCGACTCTTTTGATCTACCGATAGAGCAACGGTAACGGATATGGTACTATTGATTGAATTCAAATAATCGTGAGGATATTTACTAATGAATACTTGTGGAAGAATTTAAGCAGCTTTATTATGGCTGTGGAATCGCAGTTGAGAGCGGAGCGGAGGGAAGCGGACCGAGGCGCTCAACCAAGGCTTAGGTTGAGCCGGAGCTGGAGTCGGAATAGCAATTTTAAAGTTTTGGAACCTCTTCCGAGATATTTTAAAATGGTGGAACCGGAGTCAGGACTGGCTATTTTGAAGTGCTGGAGCCGGAGTCAGAGCCGAAGTTGGAATCAGAGTCGAAGTTGGAGTCAGGAATTGGAGTCGGAGCCGGAGTCGGAGTCGGAGTCGGAGCCGAAGTTGGAGTCGGGAGTTGGAGTTGGAGTTGGAGTCGGAGCCGAAGTTGGAGTAGGGAGTTGGAGTCAGAGTCGAAGTTGGAGTCGGGAGTTGGCGTCGGAGTCAGAGCCGATGTTGGAGTCGGGAGTCGGAGTCGGAGCCGATGTTGGAGTCGGGAGTCGGAGTCGAAGTTGGAATAGGGAGTTGGAGTCGGAGTCGGAGTCGGAGTCGGAGTCGGAGCCGAAGTCGGAGTCAAAGCCCAACGGAGTCGGAGCGGAGTCGGAGTCGGAGTCGGAGTCGGAGTCGGAGTCGGGAGTCGGAGTCGGAGTAGGAGTCGGAGTCGGAGTCGGAGTCGGAGTCAGAGTAGGAGTCGGAGTCGGAGTCGGAGACGAAGTTGTTGTAGGTAATAAACTTTAGCTGGTCCGCATCTCTGTATATTTCAGAGCTTCACTCCAGTTCAGTTTCATAATTGAATTAAGGTGAAGAGGAAAGTGTATTTAAAATTGAGAATCTTTCTTTAAAGTGAAAAAAATTAACTGACAAACGAAAAGCAGAAAGAGACAGATTAAATAAACCAGAAAGAGGAAGTTTCAGTAGGGCAGAAAGAGAAAGCTGAAATTTAACAGAAAGGGAGATGTTAAATAGAAATGATAGGAAGAGGGAGTTTAAATAAAACTGAAAGAGATGGTTTAAATAAGGCAGAAAGAGGAAATTTAAATTTAACAGAAAGATTCGAATTTAAATAAACCAGAAAGGAGAGTTTAAATAGGAATAACAGAAAGAGAGAGTTCAAAAATGCATAAGGATGGAGTTTTTAGAATAAAAAGAAAGAGTTTAAATAAATAAAAGGAAAAAAGAAAAGTTATGAAGAAAAAACTTGTTCAGAAATTCGATTAATTTCCTCTTCTTTTTTTCTTTTTAAAAAAATATTGATATTATTTTGAAAAAAAAAGTTGATATGGAAAATCCAAAAAGACGCAAAATAAGAATAATTAATAATTGATCTTTAGAGACATTTATTTATTTCAGAAAATATTAATTCTTAATAACAACAAATTATTCTTTCAAGTGTTTACGCCCAAAAAAAAAAAAAAATATGACAAAGTCTGCCTTTCCCCCCCCCCAAAAAAAAATAATAATTCGATGTTCATTGCAATAAAAGAAGCCTAATTAAATACAGAGGCTTTATAAGAATAAATCCAGTTTAGTTGGTCATAAATTCTTTTTTAAACATGCCATATAATATATATTTTTCCTACTGTACTTAATATTTCTCATTTTAAATCTCTTGTTTGCTTCAATCTCCGAAATTTACAATACTCGCGTAAGCTCAATATTGACTCGGGTTTTCTTCTCTTTTATGTTCATTCCATTAACAAGGTTTACCATGAAGCCCTTATATATATATATATATATATATATATTATATATATATGATATATATATTTATATATATATATATATATATATATATATATATATATATATATTATATATATATATATATATATATATATATATAATATATGACAAAAATGTCGATATAGATATTATTATTATTATTATTATTGTTATTATTTTTATTATTATTATTATTTTTATTATTATTTATTATTATTATTATTATTATTATTATTATTATTATTATTATTATTATTATTATTATTATTAT
>JABUQX010043195.1:52500-57500 GCA_015478945.1 Trachelipus rathkii
ATATATAGTTATGTAGAATATATATATGTATATATATATATATATATATATATATATATATATATATATATATATATGAGGAGGATATGGATATGGGAGAGTCTATAATATATATTATATATTTATATATGGAGTTATAAAATTATATTTTATTATATATATATACATATTATATATATATATATATATTATTATTATATATAATATTTATATATTTATTTTTCTATATATTTATATATATATATATATATATATATATATATATATATATATATATATATATATATATATTTATATATATATATATATATACATATATAATTCGAGATAAAAATATAAGATTCAAAACATTGTTTCTTTAAGCTGAAAATGAACAAGTTGAGTTCATCGTCAGGTGCTAGGATTAAATCTACGCCTGAAAGATGAGTTCTGGATATGATCTCCAAAGCTTGTGTATTTTAAACTTTTGAAACAACTTTTTAATCTTAATTTTTTAATCTGGAATTTTTATTTCAATTCTTGCAGGCGGTCATTGCGTTACTTCATTCTATCATATATATATATATATATATAGTATATTATATATATATATATATATATATATATATATATTATATATATTATTATATAGTTAGTTATATGCTATATATATATAGTTATATTTATATATATATATTATTTATATTATATTATTGGTTGTTGGTTAATATATATATTATATGAGGTGTATATATATATATATATATATATATATATTATATATATATATATATATATATATATATATATATATATATATATATATATATATATATATATATATATATATATATATATATATATATATATATATATATATATATATATCGCATGGGGGTTGTGTTTCTTGTTATGGTATTATAACTTCGTGAATAACCTGAAAAATAGCATAGAGGCAAGTACCAATACTTTGGGGATTTCGTGCATCCCTCCTGCCCCAGCACTCGTAGAATTTTTAGTTTTCGAAGTCGTTCCAAGAGATCTTTGTAAAAGACATGATTAACTGTCTATCCTGAAGGTACAAATTTCTTATGCACAATACCACGGTTGTCAAAAAAACAAAACAATAATTATCAGTGTTTTCAAGTTGGACTTGCTCATACGTGCTTTCTTCAGACGAGAAGAATTTTTTTGTGTGCCATTCCGCACTTTGCAGTTTGGTTTCACATTTGAATTGTTTTAGTATTCTTTCACTCAACTCATTTTTCGAATTATCTTTGTCTTTCAAACCTCCTTCTCGATCGCGGTTTCTATCTATTCCTTTTTTTCTTTTTTTTTTTTGAATTCCAACCCATCATTCCTTTTAAGTACTTGTACGTTTCTTCCCTCTTTCAAAAAGGTTGTTCTCCCTTTTCCCCTTTCCCGTCACAGCCTCTTGGGCTATCCGGTACCTCTTCCCGCATGGGTTTTCAGCCCACCTTACACTTCTTCCCCGTGGATGAGGGTACAGGTTAAAAATCGATCCTTTGGCTTTCCTTTGACCGGACCGCCAGTTGTAGGGGACCCGAACCTTGATCTAAATTTTGAGGAGTCTGTCTTACACTTTGATGTATAGTTTCGGGCTCTAACGTGAAGTTATTTAGGTTCCATGCGTTTCACTGGTGGAAAACCGGCGTAGAATACCTGGTTCATCTTCCGAGGCCACATCCACAGCCTACCCTACGAGGTGGGGTCCGAGAAGTTGTGTGGGTCTCTGCCCTGTGACCTATTGTGGGGAGAAGGACTACCTTTCCTTATGAAATATACTGATTTCCAGCCCATCTTGTTATTTATCTTTATGTTTCATTTGTTTTATTGTTATAACTTCTCATCTATGGAGAAGAAGTCTGTGCTTTAATTTTTTATGAAATTGGCTCTTGAAGAAAAAATATTGTTACGTCAAAGCATGCACAACAAAAGCAACAACAACAACAACAACAACAACAACAACAACAACAACAACAACAACAACAACAACAACAACAACAACAACAACAACAACAACAACCATCATCTGTCGGGTTCCCAGCCTGACCCCACCACGGTCCCTCGTGCTCCTAGACCAGGTGTTTCATTTTTAATTCCTTCCACTACACCTCATAACCTCAGCGATTCGTCTCCTGATATGTTCTTGATACCCAAGGCACCCAAACAGTTTTAGTAATCCCGAAAAGGTGCCCCCGTCATAGTTGTTCTCATTTGTTTTTCTCCATACGCTGCTTCCCTCCAGGATTGCCAAATGACACATCATTCCTGATATATCACTTATTGCGATTCACTACCTCCAAACTCTTACTGAGCAAAGAACCATTATTCTTAAAAAGTTCTAAGAAATCTACATTAGGGAAGTTTTCAAGTTACAAATGGTCATAGATTTCCCCCTCGTCGGGACTCGCCTGATACCCCAAATCCTCGTTTATTGCTTATCTTTGGTACCTCTTACCCACCTTCAAAGGTAAAAATAGGGTTTACAAGCTACAGTGCTCGTACATTTATTCACCAACCCAGACGTTGCTTAAAATACCAGCGATTTTTTTCATCCCCGAAAATACTGTATGGGACCGCATGACATATGCCCAGTCTGCGGAGAAAAATTTCACATTTCTTGTGAAACAACACCACACTCCAAAAACTGTGAAGGACCCAACAGCGCCTCTTCCTTAAAATGCTGTCTTACCTGTTTAAACAGGAGGCTTTGAAGTTATGCACCATACAAAAATTTAGCACGAGAGATGCCATACACCAGTTCAAAGACAAATATCCCACAAGATAAAAGCAATCTTATGCTACAATTGCAGCAGCCCCCTGCCTCCGCGTGTTAATACTCCAACATAATTTCATTCCGGTAGAACTCTTCCCCCAAATTCTAGCGAAACTCAAGGAGTTACTGTAACCTGCCTGTCTGCATTGCCTATACTGTTGACTTCTCAAATAGTCCAAAATCAGGCCTTGATCCAATGTCCTATTCAAAATGCCATCAACAACCTTACTCCGAGTACTAGTTTTCAGCTAACCAACAATAAAACTAAGTTGGTTCATTCTTACAAAAAGCTTGAAGAGCACTTCCTTCCAAGACACTCTGTCCCATACCCTCCCGATGAGTTCGCCAAACTCACGTAAGAGGCCTGCACCTTTGTCTCCTAATTCGTCTCCCATCATTACTCAAATTCCTGAAAAAGATGTTCCTAAACTCAAATAAAAGATTAATCACCAAGCTAAAAATTTTCGCTAAAATACAAAACAGCCCAATATCTAAAGCAAAATACACTGACCCAAGATGTAAAATATGGAACTTAGAAGAGACCTAGTCATAAGTCTATTCCTAAGATATAAGCAATGATTTCAATAGATCGTACCCAAACAGTCACAGCTATCGAACAACCCAAAAACCAACCCTCTAATAGCTTGCAGGATTATTCCACCTCTTTTGAATCCTCCTGTAACTCTTCCTCCGAATTTCTTACCTCAGCACTCCCTAAAGGATTCTATGCCCTAGCGGATGAAATGGATCATGGTTCCCAAATGGAGTCTGATGTGACAACCACTTTCTCTCTAATGCTTCTTGGGCTTCCTAGAGAGATGAATGAAAAATCTTTCAACGCAAACATCGCAGGCGCTCTGAGCGTTCTGAATCTGTTGACTGCATGAAAAAGGACCCAGAGGTTCCCATCTTAACTCAAATTGTACAGTCTTTAAAAATTACCTACCTGATGCCTCACTGACAAAGTCTCTAGTGTTAGACCTCCGTAACCCAACGAATCCATCACTGGATCCCAATATCGTAGCTCCAATTTTCTTACAAAAAGGGACATTTTACCGGTGTCGCCTTCTTACACTGAATCCATGGAAATATTTCCATATTCTCCACCCATTCCTGAATCTGCTTGCTTGGCAGATGCTGATATCGCTCACATTCCTAAGAATGAGCATTTTGGTTGCTCTCCCAACGACCAACCAAGTCCACACAATAAGATGGACTTGATTGAACTTAACTTACTTCGCATTCATGGCGAAAACCCTCTACCAAATACCACTGAAATCTCCCCCTCCCCAAAAGAAAACCGATCGTACAGTCCAAATCTCTGTTATGCGATTATTCCTTACCATCAGGATTTGTTGCTCTTCCTCGTCGGGACCCACATCTTATCCCTTCCTTTCCATCTTAATTCACTTCCAACATTACCCAAGCCACATAGAGACAATTGTCTCAGAAAGACCCTCCTCATAATATTTATAAAAACCTATAATGGCCACCTTCCTTCAATGGAATTGTCGTGGCCACTACTCTAATTTTGAAGAACTTATTCAACTGATAAACATGTGTACAGCAAAGTGCATATGTTTGCAGAAATTTCAACTATGCTATCGTTATCTCTTCCAACCGTCGAATATAAATCTCCACTAATCTCTATAGAAAGAGGTGACAAGGAAAGGAGAGGCGCAGGAATAATAATTCATAAATCATGCAGTGGCAGCTTGAATTCATCTGTCCACCTACCTTACTGTCTGCTCGATCTACTTGGCTCCAAGCAGTGAGTCTACTAAGGTCGACTTACCTAATCTTTTTGATCAAAAGAGAACCTCATTCCCTCCCTCACGAGCTCACATTCAAAGGAGAACCTCCCTTTCCTTCCTCACGAGCTCACATTTAAGGGGAGCCTCACTCCCTTCCCTCACGAGCTCAAATTCAAATGGGAGACACACTCCTTTTCTTTACGAACTCACATTTACATTGGAGCATTACACCATTTCCTCACAAGCTCACCTTTAGATTGAAGCATCACTCCCCTCCTTCATGAGCTCACATTTAAAGGGGAGCTTTACCCCATCCCTCAAGAGCTCCTGTTCAAAAGAGATCCCAGTTCCCCACCCATGAATTCATATTCAAAGGGAAGTCTCACTCTCTTCTCTCAAGAGATCACATTCATGGGAGAGCCTCATTCCCGCCCTTCACGAGTTTATCTTTAAAAGGAAGCGGAAGC
>JABUQX010043195.1:65000-67500 GCA_015478945.1 Trachelipus rathkii
TTTCATATTTAGTCGATAGGAAAAATGATTTGTGCTTTATACTTTTCTGTGAAATATATATTTTGAAAATGCAAAATTATCTCTTCCCTCCATTGGTAACTGCGTTTTGATAAAGGTTATATGTGTCATACTAGAAAGAGCACAAGAAAAGTTGCATATAAAGGAAAATTTGAATTTGAGAAAATAGTATTGGCATTATTATATACGAATATTTATTTAAAAAAAAAAAAAAAAAAATAAAAATAAAATTTATTTTTTTTCAAAATATATATATATATATATATATATATATATATATATATATATATATATATATATATATATATATATATATATATATATATATATATATATATATATATATATATATATATATATTTATATATATTATATATATATATATGTACATATTTCATGTATATATTTGCTGTATTATATCATGTGTTATTTACGTATGATATATATATACATATAGATATATATATATATATATATATTAAGGTTATACAGTTAGTTTGATTTTTGGTATAATTTCTGAGTGAATATATAAAAATATATATATATATATATGTTCTCTATATATATATATATATATATATATATATATATATATTATATATATATATATATATATATATATATATATTTATATATATTTATATATATATATATACATATTATATATATTATTGTTATTATATGTTATATATATATATATATGTATATATATATATTATATATATTATTATTACATTTATATTCTTCATATAATCTTATGTATATTACAGAAATTTATATATCAATTATCATTATTATTTATATATATATATATTTTATATTATTATTATATTTATATATATATATTTATATTATTACATATATATATATATATATATTATTATTATTGTTATATATATATATATATATATATTATATATATATATATATATATATATATATATATATATATATATATATATATATTTATATATATTTTATATGTAAAGAGAATTATATTACATTATTTATATCTATATTTCCTACATAAATTTTATATATATTTTTATATAAATTAATATTATTTCGCATTTCAAATTCCTATTTCCATAATCTAATTCCTTTTATTATTACAGATTATGATATATTTATATTATACATTTATATTACATATATAATATTTATATATAGTAGAGAGAGTATATATATATATATATATATATATATATATATAGGTAGAGATAGTATATATATATATAAATATATATATATATATATATATATATATATATATGCGTAGGTGTTTTATGGTGCGTCCCAGTTGAAAATTCCTTTTGGTTGAAAAATCGCTCGATTTATATACAGAAAGCTCAAAGCTTCAATTTTTTGAAAAGGATTTTAATAAGTCGCAAAATCGGTAATTGAAAAAGGGGCAAAAATGATGTCACAAACGTACATGCACACAGATACACACACACCTACACACACACACACACACACACACACCCACACACACACACACACACACACACACACACAGACAAACATGTGTAATTTATGCATTTATAAACATACATATTTTAAAATATAGAAAACTTAATTTTTGGTATCAAAGTAAAACTTACTAGTTTAAGCTTTGAAAATTTTTCGATTTTCAAAAAACAAAAAAAAACAAAATTTCTCAGAGCTCAAATTCAAAATTTTTAATTTTTAAATATTTTTCTTTCAAACCTTCAGATGAATTTTTTTTAAGTTTAGTTTTTTTTAATTAACACCGTAATAAATATGGCAGGAACTAAGAAATATATATATATATATATATATATATATATATATATATATATATATATACATATATATATATATATATATATATATATATATATATATATATATTGATATATGGAGAATTGAATATGAGTAATGATTGGCTTTATTGTTTCCTCTCGACAAGCTCGAACGAAAAGGTCGACGAAATTTTCGAAATTAAATACCAAGCCCAAAAGGGTCTAAAATCCCAGCGAAGGCACTGAAGGCCTTTGGTTCCCTTTGACCATCAAAGTGTAAAATCAGGACTTTGGGATCAACCTTTAAAATTAAAGTGTCTCGTCTCGCAAGATGGAATTTTAGCCTTTCGTTTTTTGAGCTTAGAAGATTTCCTACAAAGGTTTTAATCATTCAGATTTTAAATCGAGATTTTTCCGCCTTTTATCAATTCAACTTTATTAATATTTACATATAAATAAAGAAGATACTTTGGTGGCAATTAATTGAAGCTGATGCCTCCTCAAGGGTAGGTAGTATTTTCATTTATATAAGGGGGTGGGGAGGCAGAATTTTCCGGAGTAACTCTTTTCTCTTTTTTACTCGTTTTTTATTACTTTAATTACTTTCATTTGAAAATTTAAAAAAAAAATCTTTAATTTTCTCAAAATTACTTAAAAGGGAAAGTAGGCCTTCAGAGCTCCTGCGTACACCAACAAATGCATTGAATTATATCCCA
>JABUQX010043197.1:0-12500 GCA_015478945.1 Trachelipus rathkii
AGTAATAGCAAACTTATATAAGGGTAAGGGAGACAAGGGCAACTGTAAGAATGAGAGAATTAGTTTTATTGAGGTTGAGGCAAGTTATATGTTAGTATTTTGATCAGAAAGAGGCAGAGGATAAAAGCACTGATTGGTGGCACAAGGTGTTTAGGAAATGATAGAGTGATGTGGATCAAATCTTACATTGAAACAAATGATTGAGAAAATGAGGAGAAGAATAAATTGTGTATCAGGTTTAATGGATCGGCAACAAGCGTAAGGATAGTAATTAATAGGAAGCTCTAGCGCCAAGTGTTAGTGATATATGGTGTTGGAGTAGTATCTGAATGGAATCAAAAGGCGTGTGTAAGCGTGTGTAAGAAGAAATGGAGTCGAAAGTGATTGGTTTAATATTAATAGCGGAGTGAGGCCGGGATGTGTTGTCTCCTAGGTTATTCAATTTGTATATGGATGGGGATATGAAAGAATTAGAGGTGGGGGTGCATGTGAAGATGTTAGAAATGATGAGAATAAAGAGATGAGGGAAGCCCACCTAATATATGCAGGATGATTTGAAGTCTTTAAAAAGGAATATGAAGAGAGCTTTGAGAGGATTGGTAGTTAGATTTGGTAGGGTTGTGTAAAAGGAAGGTTTGAAAGTAAACGTAGAAAAAGAAGAAAAAAAAAAGAAAAGAAAAAAAGAAGAAAAAGAAAAAGAAAAAAGAAAGAAAAAAAGAAAAAGTAAAAGATGAAGAAAAAGAAAAGAAAAAAAAGAAAAAGGAAAAAGAGGAAAAAGAAGAAAAAGAGGAAGAAAAAGAAGAAGATGAGCGGGAGATTATGACAAAAATAAAGATTGGAAAAACGTATACATGCCAGAATAAAGAGAACGGGGAATGTATAAATGAGAAAGTTTTAAGTAGATCAGGGAAAACTAATTGTAAGAAATTGAGTGAGTTATAATATTCAAAATGTTGTGAATGATGAGTGCAGTTGGATTGACTTTAAGAGATAATAAGGAGATTGAAAGTATCAAGGATCAAGAGGAGGAAGTATGGTTAGGCAGTTGGGATGATGAAGGAGTGCTGACTGCTAAGCTAGAGCAAGTGAATGATGTTTTTAAGAAAGTTAATGAGAGGTCAAAAGAAGATATCTCTTAGGAAAGTGATTACTGAAAAAGGGAAAGAATGTATATGTAAAGCGAGATTGGTTGCAAGAGGGTTTGAAGAGGAGGGAGATGATTTAATTACTGAGGCTCCGACTTGTTTAGGGAAGGTTTTGTGAAGAACTTGTTTAAGTATCATAAAAAGGGAGGGATGGAAATGTAATTCTATTGACATTAAATCTGCTTATTTACAAGATGATGTTATAAAAAGGGGGGTTTATATGATATCTCCTAAAGAAGCAAAAAAGCAATGCATTTGGAAATTAAATTAAACTGTTTATGGTTTAAAAGATGCAGCTAGAGCATGGTATAAGAAGGTGGTTGGTATAATTGATAAATTAGGTGTAAAAAGTAAATTAGGACCGGCTTTATTTTTATGGAAGAAAGGGAGATTGGTAGGGATTGTGTGTACACATGTGGTTTTGTTTTGGTGGTAACAAAAAATTTATGGATGAAGTTATAAAAGATATGAAAGAAAAGTTAGAAATAGGTTCAGAAGACGTTAAACGTTTTAAGTATATAGGGGTTAATATACATGGGTATGAAAGGGGTGTGTGTGACTGGAACAAGAGAAATATATGGAAAGTATAAGTGTCCCGGATAAAAGATTTCTTTGGTGATAGGGAAATGGGGAGTAAGGAATTAACTTTATGTAGATTGTTAGTGGGACAAATAAATTGGGTGAGGGGTCAGATGAGACCCGAGTTTTGTTATTCTGTGAGTGAAAGTAGTGGATTTTTTAAGGGATGAAAAATGGAGGAAATGAAGAAACTAATTAATATTATAAAAAGAGAAAAGGATATTAATATGGGTATTTGGTTGAATAAACTTGAAGTTAAGATTGAAGTGGAAGTGTATACGGATGTGTTATATGGTATGGAAGGGAGTGTTAATCCTCAGGTAGGTTATATTGTGGGTCTTAAGGATGAAAAAGGAAATAAATGTCCTATTGCTTGGAAATCTATATGTGTAGGAAAAGGGTTGCAAGATCTACAATTGAGGCAAAGCTATAGTTTATAGAAGGTGCACAAGCATGTATATATTTAGAAGAATGTTGGAGAGAGGCTGTTGGCAGAGAGGTTACAAATCAGGGTGTATACGGACCGAAAGACTCTGAAGAATGCAATATATTCAGTGAGAAATGTTGAGCAAGAGCTTAAGGATAGATGATGCGTGGATCAAGTGGATGTTGTTAGAGAAAAAGATTACAAAGGTTGAATGAGCTGATACGAAACATCAGTTAGCGGATGTGTTTACAAAAGGAAGAGTGGAGGTAAGAGGTATAAAAGAATGTGGAAGGGGGAAAAGAAGGGGAGAGAAAGGTATAAGATGGTTTGTTTTTATTTCGCTGATGTTACTAGTTATATTATTCTTCTTTATAAATGTATTGTATTGTAAAGAAAAGTTTAATTTATTCAAGGGGTGTTTTGCATGCTGTTAAATTTTTTTTTTAACAATATTTTTTTTTTACACAAGCTGGCTTTTTATATCACAAGTGGGTATTCTTATAGTGACCACTGTAGGATTGCGATACAAGGGATGTATTAAAAAAGTAGTGTACTAATTCCAATCTTAAAACTAAAAAACAGAAAGTATAAAGAAAACCAGAGAAGTCATTCAAGAAATAATCCATCCTGTATTAAAGTGAGTATTTTCCTCGTTAACATTGCTGCTGTTATTAGTATATATATATATATATATATATATATATATATAGAAAGGTATATATATATATATATATATATATATATATATATATATATATATATATATATATATATATATATATATATATATATATATATATATATAAAAAAAGTCAAACTTACCTTTCCTTTTGAATCTAAAACAGCTGTATGATTTTCTCCAGTGGCAATATATCTCAGAGGATCTGAAAATTCTGCCAAATTTGGCACTATAGTTGGTATATGACTGAAAAAAAATCATTTATTCTTTAATAATAATAATAATAATAATAATAATAATAATAATAATAATACACATACATAATAATAATAATAATAATAATAATAATAATAATAATAATAATAATAATAAAGTATATATATGGTATATGACTGAAAAAAAATTCATGTATTCTTTAATAATAATGATAATGATAATAATAATTAACAAATAAAATAATAATAAAAAAAAATAATAAACAATAATTGCTTTAAAATTTCAAGAATGAAGAGGAATGTAAAGGGACTAAGTCTTGAGTGCAGCTAGGGTCTTATATGAGGTAAGAAAGAGAAAGAAATGGAATATTGAAGCTCATGTCACTAACAAAATAAAGTGTGCTAAGCCAAGTCATCTAATGGAAGGAAGGGTGGATGGTGGAAACCGACCGGAAGGAGACTGAAGAGGGAATGGAATGGAAGAATAAAGGTATAATAGGAGTGAATATGCCTTTGTATGGGAATGGTTGTAACACCACCTGCAAATAGGGATGAACTCTACATTGACGATATACTCATAGTGAGGGTCCGTCGCGGGTCCCATGAAGCTCTAGGGGTGGATTTTCTGTCTGGGCTTTCCTTTCGACTTCTCTTATTTTAGTTCTCACTGCTTTTCTTTTCCGATGCATGACAAGCACCTTACCCTCATCGCGAAAGTGAAGAAGAAAGAAAGAAAGATTATATATATATATATATATATATATATATATATATATATATATATATATATATATATATATATATATATATATATATATATATATATATATATATATATATATATATATATATATATATAATAATAATAATAATAATAATAATAATAATAATAATAATAATAATAATAAATGGAGTTGATAGTGATTGGTTTAATATTAACAGCGGAGTGAGGCATGGATGAGTTATGTCTCCTTGGTTATTCAATTTGTATATAGAAGGGGTTATGAAAGAATTTGAGGTAGGGGTGGCATGAGAAGGTGTTAGAATGATAGAGACAAGTGAAGAGAGTGGAGGGTTCTCTACTTATTGTATGAGAGGATTGGAAGAGGGGTTTGAAAGTAAATGTAGATAGGAGTAAGGTTATGGTAGTGAATGAAGATAATCCACGGTGTGAAGTAATGTTAGATGGTGAGCAACTGGAACAGGGGAACTGATGATGCATAGTAGGAAAGTTGCGAATGGTAGGAAGGTGGCTGGTGCAATTAAATCCTTCATGGATGTAAAGGGACTAAGACTTGAGTGCGCTAGGGTTTTGCATGAGGGTATGTTGTTACCTGTGTTGATGGATGGATGGACGGATGAAAGGAAAAACTGGTTGGTAGGAATTGTAGTAGTTCTACTCGTTTTCAGGGAAATGAGAAACCTAAGTAGTAGTTAGATGACAGAAAAGGGCGCGAATAGCATCCCATTCGGAATATAAAGTTTATGAGTTAATCATACAGTTTAATTAAGAGCTTCAAAAAAATAATTTTTATTTAATTTACTTCCATTATACTACAGCTGATCTGATGATGTGCATTTAAAAAGAAGCACACTTTACATTAATTTTACTACTTACAACTAATCTTCATTCTATTCGGAGAGCAACAGTTTATCAAAAGGTGTCTGGTAAGAGATAATTAGGAGCTTTCTCCCAGTTACATTTCCCATTTCTAACCATTAGCACTTTGATGTCAGTTTGTAAATTTCGACTGATAATTTTCTTAATATCATTCAAAGTTGGAAAAGATTAAAAAGGATAGTACTCAATTCAATTTCTATCATACAAAACACAAAAAGGGAATAAAGAGGAATAGGATAATGGATAAAAAAAAAATGATATGGTTAATGTCATACTAAAGAAATAAAATGCACTTTACATTACCTATATTTAGCTGAATCATAACAGCTGTCAGTAGGTCGACCAAGTTGACCATATTTATTTGAACCCCATGTTAAGAGAAAACCTCCTTTAGTAAGTGCTACCGAATGATGACCCCCTGCTTTAATAAGTCGAACTGGAACGGAACTTAGCTGCTGGATACGCTGAGGCTGCCAAATCCTATTCAATTCGTTTTCAGGAAACCCTAGTTGTCCATGATTATTGAGCCCCCATGAATAGACCTCATTATCTAAATTAAAAAATAAAAATAAATAAAACTAAAATCAATATAAAATATCACTAAGGATTACAAATGATAATTAGGCTAGTGGTATGAGATAAATAAAGAAAAAATAACACACACACAACATACTGTTAATCAAAACAGAGAAGGTGTTTCACAAGTTTATTTCTGGGTATTCGAACACGTCAACAGTTATTAAATGAAATTATTAATTGTAGCACATTAAATGACAAATATTATTTAAGAAGTTGTATAGTGGCAACAATTTGACTGATCTTTAAAAATTATTAATAGTGAGCCTAGTTGCATTGTATTCAAGATTTGCACTGATATACCATTTAAATATTTTAAATAAATGAGAATGAAAAAAAATTATTTATAAATTTTGCTACAAAGGAATGTATCTTTAGATGGTATTGACTAGAAGATAACTATATTCCCTTATTAAAATTACTAAATTTAAAACCAGTAAATAATGGAAGACTTCTTTCCTCATTGGTTATAAATTTGTTAACATATATTTTGAATGTATTATTTTATATAGTATGCATTATAAAACTAATTTGTAACATTGGATTGAAATCAGTTAGTAAATGCATCACATTTTCCCCATTTTATTTTATTTATTTCACATTTTTCATAACTATCTGGCTAACTTCGATAGCTATATATCCTTATAAGTTTTTGAGCTTTTTCTGACCCCAAGTATATTTCAAACTTTTGACCAAACAAGGCCAAAAGTAGAGAAAATTCTTTTAATTAATCTAGAACTGGCTAGGCATGAATGTAATGAGGCAAAAAACTGGCAAAACCCATGTGGTAACTTTTTTATATCCGTACATTTTTTCAAATTAATATCCCATAATATTCCACCATTTATCTGTGCCTAACTTTGATACTAGTTATTCTTCGAAAAGAGGCGTGGGAATATGATTTTATCATCTAACCTGTAAGTCGTTAGTCGCCAAGGTATTCAGGATAATTTTCTGAATAAATTAATTTAGTGATTTAAGTCAATTGGTCTATCGAGACTGTCTCAGTCAAACTAAAGTAAATATAAATCAAACAAAGGCTCATGCGACATGCACAACCTACACAGCACCTTAAGGCTTGTCAGTAGTGATGGACCAGAGTGATTTTTGGCCGGAGTTTCAGGCTAGAAAAATTTTCCTCCAGCAGGATTATATATATATATATATATATATATATATATATATATATATATATATATATATATATATATATATATATATATATACTCCCAACTTCTTTCTAACTGCTATATATATATATATATATATACGCTCACTGCTATATATATATATATATATATATATATATATATATATATATATATATATATATATATATATATATATACTATAACTAACATATATATGTAATATATATATGTGCTGCTGCTGTATATATATATCACCCTACTACTCCCCCAGAGAGCACGGGGGCAAGTGCGTCCTCCACTTTCAGATACTGAAAAGTAATAGATGAATATATGACGCAAGTCCCGAAAAAGCAAAAAGCCCAGCCTTCCTGCCACAGCTTTATACCTTTTGGTGAGCATTGCATTCAGCAAAATCCACCCCTGAAGAGCTTCAGGGGACCACGACGACCCCACTATGGCATTTCGTCAATGTAGGGTTCATCCATGGCCCAGGTGGGCTTGGCCATACCCCCTCACAAAAACCACACCATTCACTCCTATTATGTACCCTTTTTCTTCGCTGCAACAAATTCACATTCCTCTCCTCCAAGAATTCCTTTACTGACTCAATCCACTTTTCTCTTCAGTCTCAAAGCCAGTTGATTCCCAACACTACTCACCACTATACATCCTTACCAACATACCCCTCATCCCTCCTTTCCACATAACCAAACCATCTCTATGTTCGTTTATTCTCTTATTTATTCCTTTCTTCACTACAACCCAACTCTTCTTACACGTTTTTTCTTGGTTTTATCAATTCTTCTCACACCTAACACGCTAAGATTGTCCATCTGAACACATTAGTGCTTTTAACAGTATTTACTTTAACACAGGTAACAACATACCCTCATGTAAGATCCAAGTGCACTCGAGACTTTGTCCCTTCACACCCACCAACGATTTAATTGCACCAGCACCTTCCACCACCATTCCTGGCTTTCCTACTACGCTCTACTGCATCACTAATCCGTTCCTTTTCATCCAACATATATCTTAATCTTTGAAAGAAACTCAAGTTGCGTTTAGTTGCTCTCCATCCAACACTTAATACACTTTGGGGACTGTCTCACTAACAACCATAATCAGCTCTTATCTACATTTTACTTTAAAACCCCTCCTTTTACACACCCTGCCAAATCTCTCTACCAATAATCTCATCTGCATATAATAGGTGGGGCACCCTCCACTCTTCCATTCTCCACCATTCTAACACCTTCTCCTGCCACCCCACCTCTAATTATTTCATAACCCTATCCATATACAAATTGAATACCCAAGGAGACATAACACATCCCTGCCTCACTCCGCTATTAACATTAAACCAATCCCCTTCAACTCCATTTATTCTTACACACCCACAAACATTTTGGTTCCATTCAGAAGCCTACCATCAACACCATATATCACTAACACCAGCCATAGAGCTTCCCTATTAATCCTATCATACACCTGTTGCAAATTCATATAACAAATACAATTTATTATACTTCTCTCTCATTTTCTCAATCATTTGCTTCAATGTCAAGATTTGATTCACACATCTTCCACCACTTCTAAATGCACCTTCTTCACCAATCAGTCCCTCAGTCACTCGACGCACTCTTTCGACTAAAATACCAGCATATATCTTCCTGACAACACACTATAAACTAATTAGTTAGCCTTATCCCCTTTACCAACATATAAGGGTACTATT
Source organism: Trachelipus rathkii (assembly GCA_015478945.1). Taxonomy (NCBI): domain Eukaryota; kingdom Metazoa; phylum Arthropoda; class Malacostraca; order Isopoda; family Trachelipodidae; genus Trachelipus; species Trachelipus rathkii. Next base: position 8,132 of record JABUQX010043197.1, read on the forward strand.
ACTGCTCTCCTCCAATCCCTCGGAACTATACCCTCCATAAACGCTTTGCTACACAACTTCCAAATCCCCTCAATCACCATCTCACCTCAGTTCTCAGTCCTCCTTGTATAATTCCAAATATCTTTTTTTTGAGATCTCATCATCGGCTTTTAGTACATTTAATCATGCTTCTTTATTACTTTTAATCGCTTGCACACCTCTTCATTCCACCACTCACTGTTAACATTCTTACTTCCTACTTTAGCACATCCACATACATATTTTGCGCTACTAACAACAGCTTCCTTCATGTGCTTCTAGATTTGCTCAGTTTCAACTTATTCACTTTCAACTGATTTATTTGCAAGTGCTCTTAAATATTTATCTTTATTACCTTGTTCACTTAACATCTCTCTTAATTCTAGCCACTTCCTTCCTTATCCAATTCCTCTCCATCGAAGCACCCACTATCTTAATTTTACATAAAACAACATAATGATCTGACAATTCCATTCCTAATCCCCTCACTGATTTAGCATCCAACACATACTTCAACATCTTACACCAACACAAAATCAATCATACTTTTCACTTCGATACCATCTCTACCTACACCAACTCTAGTATACTTATGAATACTCCTGTGTTTAAAAAAAGTATTACACACACACATACCTCTCACCTCAACAGAAATCAATCACCTTCCTTCCATTCTCATTTTCTCCCGACACTGCAAAGCCACCTGTTGTACCATCCCTTTTCTGATCACCTATCCAACCATTTAAGTCACCCAACACAATCAGTCTGAAGCTCCTACTCACCCAATCCAAAACATCATTCAGATTATCCCAGAAAATCGCACTCTTCAATATTACCCTCAGATGGGCCATATGTCACAACCACACATACCTTGACCTTTCCAAACTTAAATTTAACAATTAGAATTCAAGTACTCACACAAACAAAATCTACCATAGCTTTTTACCACAGGTCACTCATCAGAATTGAAACTACTCCTCTCCCCCTCTAATTCCTTTAAACACCAGCACATACACATTTCACACCACACCACACCACACCACTCAATTTCACAGTTTCCTTTCATCTTTGATTCAGTCAGAGCGAGCAAGAATCAGGAATTTGCCCTTTCTAAATAAATAAATCTCTTTTCCCTCTCTATTCTTACTCAACATTTATTCTCAAACATGCATTCCATATGCCATATGGGTTTATGCATTTAATTCAAAAATAGAAGATTGCTTCACGGCGATCATGACCTTCTCGAGGCATGCGTGCCAGCATTCTAAATAAAATATTTAAGTGGTAGTGTGCAACTAACCCCACTACCACAGTCCCTTTAGTCGCCTTCTACAACATACGTTGTGGGCAATTCTTTCTCCCCCACACACAGGAATATAAGGGATAGGGAAGTCTGTAAGATGTTGTCTAGAAAAGGGATATATATATATATATATATATATATATTTTATAAATATATATATAATATATAACATAACCAATAATAACCCTTATATATCTTTCTTCTTTCTTTGTATATATATAGCATATATATATATATATATATATATATATATATATATATATATATATATATATACTATATATATATATATATATTTGGGGGGAATAACTATTCTATTATTCTAGCAGTTACAGCATGCTTCAAACACCTAGATACTCCCATTACCGACCAAATTCACACACAATTAATTCCTAAGAATGATCTGGGCCTGCCCTCCTGTGATAGCACAATATCTCGAGAGGTAGCCATGATATATATTTATTTCAAAGGAGCAACAAGATATAGAAGGTGTGTATCGGAATTTGAAATTTTCCGGTTCGAACGGTTGCAATTTTGCAGAAAAATTCCGGCGCGGAACCGGAATTAATAATTACTTCTGAGAAAAATTTGCTTGGAAGAGATTTATTACATATAACTATAACTCATCTTTTAAGTAAAAGAAAAACTTTTCACCATTATTGGGCAGCTCTTTAAAAGCTTTTCCTCAAATATATTTCTGTTTCACAGAAATAGAAAATAATTTCTCTGAATATATGGAGACTGGAAGGAAGAGTAATTTTTTTTGTATACTTAATATTTGGGAATTTGGCTTTGTTCACTTTCCACCAATTATGGAATTCTCATTTTACAAAGATTAGAAATTGAGGATTTCTGGTAAAAAAAAAAATATACAATTTCTTTTTAAAATTTCCTGCTTTTGCAATACTGATTTTCTTTTTTTTTTTTTTCCTTTTACACTAATTGACTCGCACTCGCTGTAACTTTCACTTTCTTCAAACTTCTAAAAAACTAGTAACTTTGCAGTAATTTCTTTTTCTTAATGCTCCTGATGATTTTGGGGTACTTGGCAAATCTAAGTTAATTGTAGATAATGCTACGTTTCTGAAATGGATGGATGAGTCATCACCCCCTAAACCCTCTTCTGTACTCACTTTACCTACTATTATACTTTCTACCTTCAATTATTTTATCTTATTTCTTTTAAGCATCCATTTTCTACTAAATTCTCTTTTTTTCTGTTATGAAAAATAAAGTCAGTTTGTATCTTGGGTCTACTACAGTACTTAAAAACAATTATCTTGTTTTGATATATATGTCTATTGACCCTTTCTCTTCTTTTTATTCACATGAAATCTAAACTCTAATGCCTTCTTCAGCTCTTCTTTTTTAAAGTCTGAACTCTGCTATAATCCTCAGAATCTGAGATGTAATATAACAGGATTCAAATATGGAGAGGGTAATTGATGAAATAATTGATTTTTATATAGTTCGTAACCACTTGAAATGGTTGCAAAAACTCTCCAAGAATTTTTCAAGTATTTGCCATTTATTAGCAGTCAAAGCTTAAATGATTTGATTGTGCTATAATATAAACTTTTACAGAGGTCTTTTCAAACATTCAATTCTTTCTAAAATCAAATATGTGTGCTATTCCAACTTGTATTAACATCTTGAATTAGCATAAGGAGCTTGCAAGATGTGGATCAAGTCTCTTTGCTTTTAAGTTCATTACTGCTTAAAAACTGAATGATTGAAATGTTTAGTTCAAATATTCCTACATTTCTTTGAGTAAAACATATTTATATATTCTTTTGAGAAAATAAGGCATCTTTAATAACAAATTGAATTTTATGAATAAAACAAAAAAAAAAAAACTTGTGTATCCTGCGTAAATCTGGTTCCAATTTTTCATGTTATATGTTCCATCTCGAAGGATCAAATGGATTTTGTTAGGAGGAATTCTCAATTATTCATCATAATTTCAAAACTCATAGTGATTTTAATTCCAGAATGAGAACAGGAAATGCTCCTGATAAGGTACACAGTCATTTACTTTTTAACCTAAGCTGTTAGCTCAGGTGCAGTTAAAAAGAAATAAATGACTCGTTTGAATTATTTAGCTCTCTATATATCTATAGTAAATGATATCTGATCATAATTTCCTGTATGAAGTAGATAACATCTCTACAAAATATTTTCTACCAGGAATAAGATATTTTGGTTGAAAATGGGCAATAAGTTCTATGAATCCCTTCTCTTCTGTGACTTTGAATAGTTAGTTACTCATTGCGATAAAATTCATTATTTTCTGTGATTTGGAGTCATTGATATGCCAAATCTTTTTTGGGGAGAAACTCTCTTCAAGGGAAAACACTTTACATATCTCACGGCTTGGATCTATTCTCTTTTTGCGGTTTCCCCTGTTCTAGAAAATACAAGACTCTCCCTTTTACTATTAAAATTTTTGGACTTCCAGATATTCTCTTCAATGATGATTTTCCATATGTACTAAATATATGATTTTATATTGAAAATTATATAAAATATATATTTTTTACATTTCTTTATAGTTAAAGGAAAGTTCATAAGAAATTCCGGTTTGGCGGAATTTATTTGTGATCTAATTCCGGTTCCGGCCGGAACTGAAAATTTCAGTTCCGGTACATCCCTAAACAAGAATAATTATTGCTTACTATATTATCATCATCTTTTTCTAATAAAACTAAGATATTTACAAATAGTTTTTAAAAAAAAATGTTCATAAACTATAACATTTTTAGACAAAATTACAGATATTATACATTTTTTCTTTAAAACATTTTATTTTCAAATTACAAGTACTGTAGCAAAGTTAGTGGCATGTAAACAATTTGACAACTATAATACCTATTTTAATCTAAATTACTCTTTTATCTTTTTTTAAATTTTTAGGGATATATTGCAAAAAATAACAAATTTCTACAATACAAAACTATAGATCATATTTTTGAATGATAATTATATATATGTTATCTTGTATCCAAGGTGCAACAAGGTGGTGATAATAATAATAATTATTTTATTTCA
>JABUQX010043197.1:15000-27998 GCA_015478945.1 Trachelipus rathkii
TATATATATATATATATATATATATATATATTTAACTATACCTAGTATATATGTAACATATATAATAACATATATATATAGAGTACTGACTTTACAACACCTACTGATGGGATACTTGGAGTCAAGTGAGTGGTGAGCAACTAAGAAAGAAAAAAAAAAGAAAAAAAAAAAGAAAAATGAAAAAAGCTGGTCACTGCTATGACAAGTGTTTGATGGAAAAGTAGCTTATGTGGAAAAGAAATAGTTTTGGGTATGCTCTTTCAGGTAAAAATAAATTGGCTTGAAAAAAATTGTTTTCAAAATGGAACTTACTTTCCAAATACACCTTGTGTGTATATATATATATATATATATATATATATATATTTTTACTGCTATATATACCTCTTATATATATATATATATATATATATATATACCTGCACCATAACATATACTATAAATATTTCTGTTTTGATGCTATATACTATATATATTTTTTTCTTTTGTTGATAAGTTGTTCGATGAGTGAGATTATTGTTTAATTTTTTGCTCTCACGTTTTACTACTATAATCTGTGGCTTTGCAAAGTGAATTTAGTTAACAAATTAGTGTTATGTATCTAACTGTGTGTGGATTTTAGAAATTTGTGTACTTATTATTGTGATTATTTCTGTTATTAATTTAATTTAGTTGAGTATTGGACTCAGTCAGTGTTTGATAGGTTAACATTAGGCTAAGAGTAGTAAGAGATTTCCCTGTATACTGTGTGTTTGCAGGTTTATTTGAATGATAAAATAAATTAAATTAAATTAAGAAGTATTTAATTGTTATATTAATTTTGTGATAAATTAAATTAAATTAAGTTTACCAGACCCATAGCCTAAGTTAAGCCTATTTTATAATTTTTATCTATAAGACTTAGCCTAGGGCCTTGGCTATACTATATTCAAGCTTAGTTTAAAAATTATTAATTTCTTTCTAATCATTAAGTATAGTATTTAGTAAACTGTAGTTGGTGAAATAATTGGTACAAGTTAGTAAAGACTACACTGGTAGGCCCCTAACTTAAAAAAAAAAAAAAAAAAAAAAAAAAAAAAAAAATATATATATATATATATATATTTTTATAATTTTTATATATCCATGGCCTGGGCTAAGCTAGATATAAGCTTGTTCAAATTTTAACTTGTTTAAAGATAGTAGTTTATTTCTTTTAGGCTTTAGCAATACTTAAAACTAGTTGTTAAAAATTTTAACTTTAAGGTAGTAAGTTGATAATATTTAAAGTATGTATGCTCTATGTGATAACTGTGGGACAGAGATGTGAGAGGGAATAATGTGAATAGTTGCCCTGTTTGTGTTGCGAATGCAGAGAATGTGTTGCTAAGGAAGGAGATTGCAAAGACTGAGTGAAAATGTGAATGAATTGAAAGTTAGTAGTATATGAGGTTGTGAAGGAGAAAGGAGGGAAGTGTCAGAAAAAGTTAAAATGTGTTATTGGATGTTGAAGGCGGGGGGGATATAGGGGTAGAACAGGAATAGTGATTTACCTAGGCAGGAATATATATATATATATATATATATATATATATATATATATATATATATATATATATTATATAATATATATTTATATGTGAACTCTTCTACTACTATATATATATATATATATATATATACCTTCCTTTCTTTCCTGCTATGCTGCTATATATACCCTTGCATATGCCTTGCATGCTATATACTGCCTTATATATATATATACTATATATATATATTTACTGGTGTTAATGAATAGTAGCGAAACTATGATGAGAAATAAGGAGCAGTCTGTTCAGATATATAAACTTAGGATCATGTTAGGTGTGAGAAATATTGAAAAAATGGGGAATGAACAAATTAGAGGGTTGTGCAGTGCGTCAGTAGGAGTAATGATAATGAGAGAATAAATCAGTGTATTAAGATGGTTTTTGTCATATGGAAAGGATGGATGATAGTTGGTTGTAATGGATGTATAGAGGTTAGTGTGTTGGGAATCGACCAGCTGAGAGAAAGTAGATTGAGCTAATTAGCAGTAGAGCAAAAGTAAAATGTATTTACATATCTAATATCATAAGCAATTTAAGGCATTATTTTAATAGTACAGAAGATCTCTCCTAACTTACAGTTCCAAATGAGGTAAGTGCTAAAGAATGTTGATCTCCTGCTGATATTTGTATGATAGTATGACCACCCAGGGCACTGATATATTCTATCAAAAAAAGAAAAGGAAATTATAAAACTACAAAACTGTACAAAATTGTACAAAATTCTTATATTTTCATTCCTTAAAACCTAAATAACCAACTTATTCCTATCCCTTCATTTCTCTCTCTTTTGGGCAAAAATGATTTAATAAATGAATATCAATTGGTGTGCAAAACAAATAATTTTTTTTATTTCAATAACTTTCACTCCAACATTGGGAAGATTAAGAGAAAATGAAATTTATTTATTTTTTTTCAAATTTCAACGAAAATGATTTAGACAAATCAGGAGTCTATTAAAGAATATCTTCACAAATTGATACAACATACTACTTACCAGGTTTTCTTTTAGAATTACTATGTCCTAGCTGACCACCTTCATTACTACCACAGGAAAATACTTCACCCTCTTCTGATAGAAACAGTGTGTGAGTAAGACCACTTGCAACTGCAATTTTGCAAAGAATTATAAAAAGTTATAATAAAATTTTAATTTTATTAAAATGAAACGAGCAATAAAAATAAAGCAGCAAACTAATAAAATTTAAAAAGAGGTCAATTTACTTACTCTGTTTTATCTTCTTTGTTAACCCAAAGTTATTAAATGTAGGTAATAAAACTTGTTCAACCTCTGATCCACCTAAACCTAATTCTCCATTTTCTGTTGAACCCCAGCAATACATAATTAATTTTTTTTATTCTCATTAATATTACTTAAAAAAATAATTATACCATTAATAATATAGCAAAATATTCCTTTTTAATACACAGCTTTAAGTTTTTATTTACAAATTTGATACATATAAAAGTGGGGTGACCTATAAACGCTAATTAAAAAAAAATCAAAGATTAAATATTAGAGACTTAATTTGCGTCAATTTTAATTGTGGATCAGCTCCTTTTTATTCACGGGCTCAGAAGATCCATTCAAGCGTGGCCAAAAACCTCCCTTGTATTTGCGGGCTCAGAAGAAGTTCCATTTATTTATTGGCCAAGAGGTTTCCAGAGGACTGTAACCGTCATTGATTTTGGAACACCAAGATTGTGTCATATGCCTGAAAGAAACACTGTATCCATTATCTGTGAATGAGGTTTATCCATATCAATTGCATGGATCTGGATACATTTTTATATTATAAACGTCAAAGTAAAACTATTATGAAAAAAAACAAGATAAAAATATTGTAATAAAAGAGCTTCACGTCTTCAAAAATTTTATCAAAATGGTCTTTTATGCAAAACAAGCAAAAGGTAAACATTCAATATCTCTGGAACTATAGCACCTACAGAATTGTTTCTGGTGCCATATTAAAGCTCTTTAATTGGCCAACAACTTTGACTCTAGGTCAAGTAAAAGTTGACCTTTGACCTTGAAAAGGTCATTTGCCATAAACATTATTTTGAAATAACTAATATTTGGTATATGTACAGTATATATATATATCATAGTATATAAAAAAAAGATTTACCTTGGGTTTTTGTTTATTTTAAGCGCTACAGCCATTTATTCGAACCCTACTTAGCAAAAAAAATAATGATGATTTTAAGGAAATTAAAAAACTGCACATGTATGTGTCTTGTCTTTATATTGTAATTAACAAATTATTACTACTTTTATTATTGTTATTATTATTATTACCTTTTTACTTTTTTTATCTATTAAAAATTTTCACATCAAACAAGACCTTTAATTAGTTTGTAATACTTAGCCTTCTAGGCCAGGTTTGTTTTCATTTGAATTTCGTCTGACAAAACTGAGGAGGGGAATCAACATCTTTGAGCTTCAATAAAATAGTCACTCCTTTAGCCAAATCAACTGTCCTTAGCGCATCTTTTTCTTTAAAGATAGTACAGATCGTAGATTTAGCCATGGTGTACTATTTGGCGAGATCAAAAACATAAGCACCATTCTCATGTTTAGTTATTATTTCCTTCTTCGTTTCTACTGTAATACAGTTAGGCTTCTTTAAACCATTGTCACTAACACTTTTCACTTTCTTGGGAGGTATAATGAGGGTTAATTTAATGCAAAAAGTATTTCATATATATACTGTATTATATATATATATATATATATATAAAAAAAAACACAAAAAAATTTTTTAATATATACAATATTATATATATATAATATATACGGTATATATATATATATATATTATATATATATATATATATATATATATATATATATATATATATATATATATATATATATATATATATATAATATATATAAAATAACATATATATATATATATTAATTATATATATATATATATAGCTATATATATATGCTATATATATCAATAACTATAAAACTAAACCATGGAATATATCACATTATTTCCTTATATAAAAAATACCAGAACTTATTTCACATAAATATATACAAATATACATATAAAATTATATATAATATATATATATATATATATATAATATATACTATATATATAATAATTATCTATTATATATATATATATATTAATATATAGTATATAATATATATATAATGGAGCATTCTCAAGGCAAATCATGCAAAAAAATTAAAATTAAGCACAAAGTATACATTTTGCTTAAACTTTTTATCTACTGTCATTTATGTAAAAAGAAAGAAAATGTGGTTAAAAATTTTTTTAAATTTTTTGGGGGGATTTTACAGCCCCCCAAAATTTGGGGTTTTCAAAATTTTCAGTTTTTTCAAGAGGTCGTAACTTTGGTTCTAGAAGTGATAAAATTATGAAACCAAATGCATTTTATGCCAAATTGCCTGATAAACAAGAGTTACTCTATGCATTTTTTACCTAAGACTTATTTTTTAAAAGTTATAAAAGATTTAACATTTGGGGCTGCCTCCCCCCTTAGGGCCAATATAAACAAAAAAAATTATTGGTGTTAAAAATGTTCCTTTATCATTTGTTCATAAAAGTAAATAATGAAACTTGTGAAATTAAATATTTAATCCATATATCTTACTTTAAATAATGGGAGGTGCACAGAAATCAGTATGTTGAAATACTATTTATAAATTTAAAATAATACTTTAACATTTATATTTATATATTAATTAATGTAATTTGTTTCTACTTACAGATCAGTACTTATTTAAAAGTAAATATGTCTGGAAATTATAAAAAATCCTGTTGCAACCCTTATTATAATCATAAGAAAATTACTGTATATTAAAAAGTTTGGGTCCCATTCCACAATACATTGTGGAAAACATTGACAGAGAGCTTGCAATTCCTGCAAATGCATTTGTTTGCACTGCCTGCTTGAAAAAGCTTCAGGAACAATGTCAATTACCAAGTGAGGGGAATGAAATAAAATTCTTCTGATATAGAATCAACAGGCATAGCAGAAGAAAAACAATTATTTCATGATGAAGCAGCATCAGTAAATAGTGTTTTCTCAGACTAGTAGTTAATGAGTAATGTTCTTATAGTACTTGAAATAAATTTTGAAGATCTTATAATAATAAATAATTACTTCATTTCAATTTATTTAATTTTTTAACTTAATTATTCTAGATTTGAATCAGTGTGATTAATTTTTCTGAAAAAATTTTCTAAGTTCAAAAAAATTTCTAAGTTCAGAAAAGTTAAGTTAAGTAAAGTTTTTTAAGAAAATTCTTTAGTGGCAAGCTTCTGGAATTATGCAGAGCTTGCCACTAACAATTTTTCCAAAACTTAACTTAACTTATCTGAACTTAGAATTTTTTTGAACCATTCGAGAAAATTTTTTCAAGAAATGATATTACTGATTCAAAATATAGAAAACCCTAAATAGTATGCAATGAACTGTTTTGAAATCTGTATAAATCTAAACTTATCTCTCAAAATACTGGAAATTTAAATTCTGATCCTTAAAATGAATAAATAATTATCTTCTAATCTATAATTTTTCCTAAATTATGTATGAATGAACTGTTTTTGAAATAGCCTATGTAAACTAATTATCTCTTAAAATACTGAAATAAATTCTGGTATCCGATTTTAAATTTACCGATGCTTTCTAATCCGATTTTTTAGATAACTGTTTTTGAATTATGATATTAGCGATGTTGAATTTCAAATTGATCGATAATTATTTTTTTATTTAAGGCGTTTTCCATTTTGCATTTGGGCAACTATGTCTTTGAAACGTAAGTTGGAAGATGTATTTTCAACATCTATTGAAGAAGCTGCACAGTCTAAGACTAGCAAGATGGACAGACAGATGGAAAGGTATTCATTCTGTAATTCAGAAATATTTTTTATAAAATTTGAACATTTAATTCTTAAAATTTTTTAATATATTTTCTAACACAAATTTTTACATACTTAAATTCCACTAATTAACATGCGTATTGACATATGGTACATTTTACAGTACCCCTTTTCACTAGTATCGAGATGCTTGATGCACAGTCTCAAAGAAAATATAATGCTTTCAACTTCATACAAATCGGTTGTCGCCTTCAAATACTAACATTGTCTCCATACAACATAGATACCAAAACATTCTTTAAAGTTACACAATATTTGGTTGACAAGGCCAGAAAATGGAAAACAATGTATGGTATTCTACCAGAGGTACCAAGCAACTCCAAGGGAAAATGAATAGATACAGAAATTGTAGAGACTGTCAAGAAGTTTTATGAAAATGATGAGAAGTCATATATGTCCAGGTAAGGTAGATAGTTTGAGTGTTAGAAATAAAGATGGTGTCAAAGAACAAATTCAAAAATGTTTACTACTAGGAAACCTTCGTGAAATATATGTCAAATATAAGGAAAATACTACTATGCCAATAGGATTTTCATCCTTTGCTTCTTTGAGGCCAAGGTGGTGTGTGATAGCTGGAGAGAAAGGAACTCATAAGGTCTGTGTTTGCAACATTGCACCAAAATCCCAAACTAATGATACCTGCAATTGGTGACAAGGATTTAACTCACAAAATTCTGATTGATAAGGCAGTTTGTAACACAAATAATCGGAACTGTACATTGCAGCATTGTAAAGAATGTCCAGGCATAGCAGCTGTTACAAATTATTTAAATTTTATAGATGTATTATCTGAATGTGACAATGTAGAATATTGTCAATGGGTAAGCACCGACTGAATGACTATAGAAAAATTTGTGAAACCTGTTCACAATTTCATTTCCTGCTTGGCAAACAATATTGTTAATCTGACTTGCCATCATTGCATAGCTAAAACTCAAAGTGCATATCTGCATAGTTTGAAAGAAAGTATATATTCTTTCAGTTGAGGCTATTGTAATTGGTGATTTTGCTGAAAATTATTCATTTATTTGTTCAGGATGCTGCCCAAATATTTCATTGGATAAATGAATAGGTTACGACTTACGTTGCATCCTATTGTTATTTATTACTTAAATGATGACAGTAAGGTTGATCACAAAAGTTAGTTTTATCAGTGATTCTCTAGAGCATTCAACAACTGCAGTCTATACTTTTCAAAAACATTTTATGAAAATAATAACTCAAAAGTTTTCAACAATAAAAAAGATTACTTTTCAGATGATTGCAGGGCAAAATATAAAAACCGGTTCAATTTTATTAACTTATGAGGATGATTGTGTAGTAAAAGCAGAGTAGAAATTTTTTGCAATAAGTCATGGGAAAAGTGTGTGTGATAGAATAGGGGGTACAATAAAATGAGTGCAAGCAAAAAGAATTTTGTGAACAAGACCAGATTTTGACTCAAGCATCCTTTTGCAACTTTTGTAAATTGAATTTTAAAAACATTGTATGCATTTTTGTTTTAAAGACTGAAATTGAAATGAATAGAAACATCTTGTCAACTAGATTCTAGAAGGCTCTTCCAATTAAAGGTACAACAGGTTTTCATAGATTTATCCCTAGTGGAAAAAATAAATTATTTGCTTACCAGACATCTAATGATAAATCGCCAATATTGTTTAAAATTAGTCAAGATGAATCGGATTTAAGTGACGCAGACAATTTAGTGGAACAAATTGCTTATACTCCAGGACAATATGTTGCTTGCATATATGATAAGAAGGGCCCTTTGATGGGGATATGAAGAGTGTCACATGAATTTGAAAATTACAAAATAATTCTTACAGCAATCTGCCAAACACCCCTAAAATACATCTTTCCGCACACACGAACAAAAAGGTGAATGTGGATACCAGAAGATGCTAATATGTCTATTAGTCAAGCAACCATTATCCAGAGATTAAACCAATATTTCACGCCACCTTAAACCAAGACAACAATGAGATCAAACAAGATATACATCAATCCACTACAAACTGTTCTATAATATATAATAATATTAGAGATTTCACCATAAATCACAACATCATACCTTAAAATCAGAATACAATCAGCATGAAACCAGATATTATAATTAAAGTAAACAATTATAGGAAGACACACTCTAGTCAATCACACATTATACTAGAAAGAAACGTACACAAAATTCACGTGACTAACTACAGCCCACTAACGACAACACATACTCCGCCATAATATTCAACAGTAAAATATATCTTAAATACTTAAATTCACAGTATTTCAACTATTTACTTATAGAAAAATGATAAAGGAATATTTAATATCAAAAAAATTTTGTACGATGCCCTAAGGGGAGGTAGCCCCAAATGTTAAATCTATAACTTTTAAAAAATAAGTCTTAGGTAAAATGCATAAGTACTCTGTTAATCAGAAATTGGCATAAAAATGCATTTGTTCATAACTAAGTTGTTTTAAAAAAAGTAATATACCTGTTGATAAAACCTAAATTTGAAAATCCTCACATGTATTTATACTTAAAAATCCAAAAAAAAAAAAAAATTAAATTTTAAACATTTTTTTTTTAACAAACAGTGGATAAACAAAGTTTAAGCAAAATCTAAAACCTTTGGTAATAGTAGAGCATAAATTCCTGGAATGCTCTATATAAATAATATATATAATATATATATATATAAATATATATATATATATATATATAGGTAAATATAATATATATAATATATATTATATAATATATATATAAAATATATATATTATTAATTTAAAGAAAAAAAGATGATTTCATACACAGCCAAAAATTTCTAATATTATTAATCTCATACTCAAACCTACCAATACTACAGGAAAAAGGATAATTGCGGATGCTGGCCAATTTCTTATCCGGAAAATTAAAAAAAAAAAAAAAAAAAAAAAAAAAAAAAAAAAAAAAAAAAAAAAAAAAAAAATCTCAAAACTACAATATTAAATTTGCTTTTTTTTTTTACTAAAAGACCCCAAGGTAACAAGATGTGCAGACTCGGGTCTCTCGGCCTCCGGGAAACTACGGGTAGAACTAATTTCCCCCCGCCGGAGGGGCCCGAACCCCCGCTCCTTTGGTATTGGGTTCCGGGGGTTCTCCGCCCTCCCCTACGGTAGAAAACGCCCCCCTGTGTTCCCCGGGCTTCAGCCCCCTACATTGCCAGAATACTTTCAAATAATATATATATATATAAATGTCCCCTGCTCCTAAAAAAAAATAGCCAAATATTTATTTATTTATTAATTATTATTTTTTTTTTTTACAGTTCTAACTAAAATTTTACAAGGATTCCAAAAATGTATTCCTTTCCGCTGTAGCTATTGTACTTTTGAGAATTTTTTTTTTTTTTTTTTTTTTTTTTTTTTTTTTTTTACATTTTCCCGCACTAAAATTGACCAGCATTCCAGCAATGTAATCCTTTTCCTGTAGCTATTGTAGTTTTGAGATATCTGATTTTAAAAATTATATTTCTGTAAGAAATTTAATACAGCCTATAATAATATATATAATAATATATATATAATAATATAATATAATATAAATTATATAATTATAATATATATAAATATATAAATAATTATAATATATATATATATAAAATACCTCTATAGCATATGGTAACAAATATGTTTTAAAATTTTTTAGATTTGTCCAAAATTTACACTAGGTTTTCGTAATAACCTATATTTATTGATATATTTTTTTAAATCTTGTCATGTATTTCAGAATGGCACCCACTAAGAGAAAATCCTATTTAATTTTGCAATGCAAACTTTTTCCAAAAAAAGCTAAGATTTTCATTTTCAACCATCTAATAATTTTTTAACAGTAATATCCTGTGAATTTACATAAAAATTCCGGTGACACCCCTTCTGGTAACAACAATTACCAAAATCCCATAGGATTTTTCTTATTAAAAAAAAAAAAAGATTTTTTTGGAAAAACAAAATATAGCACATAAAAATATAATGAAGAATAGTGAAAACGAAAACTGGCAGTCTGTTTTTAGAAAAAAAAGCTAGAGCCTCTCAAAGTTAAAAAATTCCAATTGACTTTCTTATAAAAAAAATTTGGGCCCCGGCCATCCTAGTTCAGGTTATATAAGATTTGTTTAAGTATACACTAGATTTCTCTAATATACTAACAAAACTATCAAAATAACCCTGAACTAGAAAGGCCTGAAAATGAGACCCTAACCTGGATGGTCAAAATTGAAAAGTCTATGGGATTTTAACAACTTTGAGAGGCCTGTAACTTTTTTTCTAAAGAGAGCGACGATTTTCGTTCTCAAATCTCATTATATTTTTTACGAGTATAGTCCTGTGAAATTTTCATGAAATCGGGATTGACACTCCTCTGGTATTAATATGGTTAATTAAATAGCGTTTAAATACTCCTACAATCTAAAGACTAACGAAATGAAAATTTTTGATTAAACACAATTATCTTTACAAAAACCCTTATCACTTCCAATTTTTAACACTAAGAACAGAACACAAGTACTTTAGGGAAAAACTTTGTAATATTAATTTAAACTTAAAGTTTATGCCCACTACCAATATCATCGACAAGGAAGGAGCACACTTCTTAAGCCGTTTTCGATTTTGCATTTGTGCTTGCTCGATAAGAAATGCTAATGCCAGTTTTAGTAACCACAGTATTACACAGTACTATGGATAGCTCGTAATGTCACTAATTCGGCATAATCGAATGTTTGTTACAAATATTGACAGTGTTTGAATGAAGCACGTGTTTTTGGATAAACCAGAAAAAAAAAAAAAATAACAAATGGTTTTTATTACAAATAATTGATCAACTTTTGTGATGGAGTTTATCGATTTGGAAGAAATTAGATTTAAAGCTAATTTCATGAATGAAACATCCATCAAATCAAATGACCTACTACGCCGCCACCTTGTTTATTTACATTAGTTCATAAGCATTTTCCTTAAATTCGGTAAACAACCTTACAGAATTTAGGAAATTCCTCCTTACGTTTGGTGAGCATTTTCCTAAATTTGTGCTAAATTTGACCAAATGGAACGCAACTTGAGCATTTTCCTAAATTTCGTAAGCAAAAATGCAAAATCGAAAACGGCTTTAATTGAACATTTTCTTGTATTAAGCCGTTATCGTTTTTGTCACTTGTGCTTACGCTCGATAAGAAATGTTAATCCAGTTTTAGCACGAATTTTGTACATAAACGAACGTTTGTTTACAAATATTTTGATCAACTGTTGTGATGGTGCACGTGGTTTTGGAATAAACAGAAATAAAAAAAAAATAACAAATGGTTTATATTACAAATAATTGATCAACTATTGTGATAGAGTTTATCGATTTGGAAGAAATTATAGATTTAAAGCTAATTTTATGAACGAAACATTCATAAAATGAAATGGATACATCTACGCCGCCATCTTGTTTGTTTACATTTTTTTCCTAAGCATTTTCCTAAATTCGGTAAGCACGGGAAATAACAATCTTACAGAATTTAGGAAATTCCTTACGTTTGGTGAGCATTTTCCTAAATTTGTGCTAAATTTGACAAAAACGAACGCAAACTTTAGCATTTCTTACGTTTTCTTAAGCACAAATGCAAAAAGAGAAAACGGCTTAAGTTCGGGCTAGGGATGGCCAAAAAATATCGATAAATCGATATATCGTATTTTGGGCTTAATATATCGATACTTTGGCGATATATCGATATTTTTTCTTAATATCGGGAAGCCGATATTTTTCAAAAAAAAAAATTTATAGGCAGGAAAAATAAATCAATCTTTATCCCCACCCCCTCACGACACCCTAGAGTGAAACTATCTCTTCCTCCCCCCCTACTTAAGCCGTTTTCGTTTTGGCAATATTCTTACGAATTCTTACGAAAATAAGAACGTTCTAAAAAAAAAATAAAAAAAAAAAAACGTTCGTTTTGCCAAATTTTAAGAAAAATTTGAGAATATTCTCACCAAACGTAAGAATTTTGACAAATTCCGTAAGATTGCTATTTCCCTATCTGTGAAAAAGGTCTTGAAGATTCTTCAAGCAAAATGTCCCAATTTCAATACGGATTAAGCAATCTTTTCCCTCCCTGATTCAGCAAAATTGAAATTATTTTGTGTTGTCCACGGTAAAGATATTTTAAAGATCGCGAAATGTCCCACTTTAAATCCGGCTTAACCCTTTAAAGCAGCCAATTTTTTTAGTTCCTCCCCCGATCAATGTCATGTATAAAATAAACCAAAAAATTAGGGTTTTAGACTTTTCGTCTTTTCGAGAACCAAAACTAGGGAGAGAGGGCGGATCGTCAAAATCGTAGTACATGACTAGAAGCGCACATGGCCCATGTCACATAGTCAAATAGTCATTCTGACTCTGTCCCTCTGTCCGAAGTCCGCACTCCGCAGTTGCATTCCATTCATCACTTTCAAAACTAAAATCATCTCTGCATCTCAATTTTTTAAT